>VZTT01059195.1:80252-101828 GCA_013400855.1 Buphagus erythrorhynchus | reverse complement strand
AGGGAGCTGAACTGGACCCAAACAGGCTGAGGATGTGCCAGTGGAGCTCAGCCCTGTGCTGTGCTGTCAGTAAAGCAGCAGCTCAGCTTTTGTTGTCCCTGTGCGAGGCTTTCTATTCTTGCTCTCAGAGCTCATGGAAAGGACATTTTCTGGCTTTTATTAGCATGGAGTTTGGTCCCCCAGAGGTCTTTGGAAGCAGGCTCCTGCTCTGACCCCAGCTGCAACACCCTGATTTTGTTCCTCCAGACAAAACTTTGCCTGAGCCCTGCTTTAGCCAAGGGAGAACCAGCAATAAATAAGAATTGAAAGGACTGACATTAGTGTCCCATATCCTTCACCAGAGGACTCTAAATGCTGACCCACAACCAGGGCAGCTTAATGGAAATGAGATGTAAGAATTAAATGTGGAAGGTCCAAAACCTGTAGGCAATGTGACTGTCAGCAGGCAGAATGAAACCTGTGGAGATGTTGATGTTGCAGCAGCTTTGCAAGTTTAAGCTCTCTGCAAAAGGTAGAATGTCTTTATCCACACGCCTGGTCCCTTGGGAATTATACTGTTATTTTAGTCAATTTTGCCTGACATTTCCCTATGATTTTTTTTTCTAGTGACAAGAAAATTGTATCTGGCCCTTGACAGTTGGGCACAAATTGACTGAACAAAACAAAATCAAGCAGTCAAGTAACCCCCAAGTAAATGTAATAAATCCAACGTCCCGCAGGAGAGCGTCATTCCGTAGGCAGGGATTTTATTTAATAAATCTCAGTCCGCTCTTTGTTTGAGGGCTATATTTACCAAGACAAATTTAATTTATTGGTTTGCATTTCTTCTTCCCAAAGCTTGTCCACCAGGCACGTATGGGCAGGACTGTCACGGAGTGTGCCAGTGCTCTGCTGAGAATCAGGAATGTCACCCTGTCACTGGCCACTGCTCCTGCAGCCCGGGCTACCACGGGGCCCACTGCCACCTCCGTGAGTATTTTTGGGGGTTGCTGCCCTTTTGACAGAGAACTGAGTCTTGCAGGAGCATCTGCTGGTGCTTTGGGTTCATCTGTGTCAGTACAGCGGTGACTGAGAGAAGTAGAGGTTAATTATAAAAGTTATAGTATTAAAAATAAGTTATAGTATAGGATGTAAGCATAGGGTGGGTTAATTTGCACTAAAAAAAGTTGTTGTATTATTGCAAGGAATTCATTTTTAAAACCATTTTCTAAAAAATATTCATTAATAATGTTAGTTCAAGAATGTAACTAATTCAATCCTTCAAATTAATTTTTCAAGCCACCAGATTTACCGGCTAAATTCTTTCCAATATCATGCCATGCTAAAGAATGTAAAGATCATTCTCTGCATTGCATTTCTCAGCTACACCTGGATACTGTGCAGCTCTCTCATTTCTAAATACCAAGTCCAAAATACTTCCCGAAATCTCTGCATGCTCAAGTAAGGACAAATGGTTATGAGAAAACAACAAGCTGAAATTGGCAATAAATCCAAGTGATTCATAAAGTCCTTTCAGTTGCAGAGCCTTCTGAGGAACAATCAAATTAAACCAACTGTTACTCTGGATTGAAAAATGGTGACTAGTGTAGAGGACAAAATGCCAACTGGCCCAATGCTCCATCATAAAAAATATTCCCAGATCCACATGGCTCATGCCAGTATTTTAGGACATCTGTAAAGTTGTTTCTGGTGGAATGTGGCAACTGATAAGAAACATACACCAAAGCAGCCAATAAAGGAGACAGTTAATTACCTTTTTATTTACAACTTTAATTTTGTTTTTACTCCACGGCTTGTAATAGTCTCATTTAGAGGAGAAAAAAAGGGAAAAAAAAAAAAAAGCTGTTGTCTTTCTTGCTCAGTTTTTTTTCTCTTTGGTGAGTGCTGATTTCCATTTCTTGGGAATTCAGCACAGCTCTGTGTGGCTTAATTGCTTTTTGGGGTGACAATTTGGATACAAAAGCCAGCTGTGACATGTGCAGCTCTAGTAAGAGTTAAACCAGTTTTTTCCTTGAGCAGAAATAGGGGAAGGACTTACTTTGAAGATGGGCCTTTGTATTGCCATCACGTCATCACAAGTTATTCTTTAAAATATAAATTATAAATAAAATACAAAGGATTGATTCTGTCCTTTGTGGATCAGTTTTTGCTGTAAGTGAGGTCGAAATCTGGCCTTCAGCACTGGGGCTGGAGCCATCTGGATCCATTATACATTAGTTTGTAATAAATGTTATAGTAGAGCAGTAGTGGAGATCAACTATTTAACAGGATCATTTAAAAAGACTTAATCATGGTCAGCCTATTACCCTTATGTAGCAATTTCTCAGTAGTCATTACCTGTGTGTGTAGCACTAAATCTCTCATTACAGTAAAATGTCCTCAAATTTACTTAGATATTTCAGGTTTTATTTCAGAATTTTAAAATTTAAAGCATTAACAATTGCACCAAAGTTCTGATAGAAAATATATAAAAAGATTAATTGCAAAATAAAATCTGTGTTTTGCTGCATTCAAGGGGGATTTTTGCCATTGATTTCTGTGTAGCTGGGATTAAACCTAAAGAGTATGAGATTTGAGATTTCATGGTATTTTGTACTCTGAGATTCAAAAAATATACAGCAAATTCTTAAACACAGGTTTGTTAGATGTTTATTGGAGAAATTATGAAATGATGGAAATGACAGAAAAATACTCATCTATGGTTGTGTTGTTCCTGTTGTCCCCTGTGCCACTCGTAGACAGACACACAAAAAAAGAAGGAAAACAGTTAATTGTGAGTTATTTTAAGCTTAGGTCAGTGGAGGGAGAGATTCTGGGCCTGATTCTGCAGAGACTGACTGAAAAGCAAGGATGGTTTGCGTGACTTTGGTGGGAATACTCCAAGTTCCTGCTGTCCTCACTGCAGGGAAAGCTGGGGCTGCTCCAGGGTGAAGAAGCTCTCGATAGAATATTAAAACCAGCACAGGGAGCCGCTCCCAAACGGGCTCTGGTCCAGTCAACATGTGGTTGGATGCTGCTGGAAACAGTTTCTGGCAACTGCTGCTGTATTTATAGTATAGTGAAAAAAAGGTTCAAGAAAGTATCTATAAAAGGTGTAGTTGGCTGGGAAGTCAAATTTCCAGGAGCCAAGAGCAATGAGGCTTTCATGTTCTCAAATTTTGGAGTGAGGAGCTGAAAAAGTCTCTTGGCAGGGTCCAGAGGAAGCAGACAAACTAGCAGTAAGGTTCCCATCACTTGTCCGTAACTTGGTGGATGGGCAGATCTACTTGTTAGAAGGAGTAAAAAGTAGTAAGTGGTGGTGAAATGATTTTTTAAAAAAAACATGGTATGTTTCTGTGACATTGACTGGTCTGGGAGCACCCAGAGCCAGAAAGATCTCACCAGCTTCACTTTCAAGCTGTAGGTGACAGGATGTGTCAGAAGGGATTATTTGACAATGCAATTTAATTGCGTTGGTCAGAAAAGCCTCAGTGTGTGCAATTTTTATGGAAAGATTTAGGAGCTCTTGGTCATGACAAACCCACTCAAAGCAGAAGGAAAATCAGGAAATGAGGTGGAAATCTGGCTGCCACTCTTTTGTTCGCAGAAAAAAACATAAGTCAGAAGCACAGGAAACTGTTAAATTAGAAAATGTCTTTATGAGATAACTGGTGGTGCAAGAATAACACCAGCCCTCTTTGCAAAGGCAGAGCCTACTGAAATGGTGGGACATGGTGCAAATTGCCCTCGTTATCTGCATCAAAATTCTTCTGCAAAGTACTAACAGATGAGGTGGCCTTTGAGCCATGTGCACATTGCAGCAGCTGAACATGCCCTGTGTGTGCTGCTCCTTCTCGAGCCAAAATACAGGAAATTCTGCAAGGACAAAGAATTTGGTAAGGAGGGAATTGCTGCATCCCGTTCAATAATGGAGCAACTACTGCTAGCCTTGACCTAAGGAATAGCTCTTAAAGCTTTGCAGCATCTTTTGGAGACTGGGGGACAGAATTTTTTTAAAAAAAAAGGAGAAAATCCAAATGATGACCAAAAGGAAAAGAAGGAGGAGAAGGGAAACTCACATAAAGTAATTAAATCATTGAATCTGGATGAGTCCTTAACTTCAAGTCTTGGTGGGAATGAAGGGGGTGTTGCAGGGCTCACTCCTTGATACCAGGCCTTGCACATGAAACAGATTTTGCGTCCTGGCAGATGGAAGCACTGATGACAGAACATTCATTGAGAAGAATCTGTGTTTGGGAAGGGCTGGGGAGAGTATCTGTGTGTTATAAAAGCATGTATCTGTTTAGTCCTGATGATCTGCTATCCTGGTTTGAGCAGAAGCCAGTGTTCAGTTTTATTTTAAAAGGCACCCCTTCAAAGCTTCCCCTTAAGCTCTCCCTCACTATTGAATAGTTCAGAAAAGCCAGAGATTTCTCCAGCCACTCAGGCCATGCTTTCATGCCTTTAGGAAAGACAAAATACATGAACTTATTTATGCACAGATTGTAAGGGATCTGTTGCTTGGAGACGTGAGCAACTATATTTTCAACCAGGTTTCTAAAGTAGCCACAGACTTTCTTTCTGCCAGGGAAGAGAAGGAAGGGGAGAGCAAAGAAATGACATTTAGAGGTAGTAGCACAAGTGGAATTCTTGGGTAATTACCATGCTGCTCAAGCACCAGCTACTCCTTCTCCAAGTATACTGGAAAATTAGGAGGATAACCTACATCTCCATAATTCAGAGGTGGCACGCTGGAGATGCACTCGTGCCCATGCCCAGCAGCTCTGCCCAGCTCTTCCCCTCAGTTCCAACCTCCATCTCTGAAGACCATCCCAAAGATGTAAACTAAGCATGGCAAATGCATTTACATCTTCCTGATCTTTTGTTCAATTCTCCTTGAACATTAGCTGTCCAAAAAGAAACCAGAAAGCCTCACTACCACCTGGAAAACCTCTCCATAGGCAGTTTGTTGCCATGTAACACTGGCTCAGCAATCCATCCAGGTATAATGATTCTTGTGGTTCTTACAAAATACAGCTTTTTTTTTTTCCTCAGAGAATTTTCTGGCTATGCATTTAAATAATACTCCTCCCATATCTATCTTCTGAGAAGGTGTCTTCTGAAATTTTGTGTTGCTATCATGTGCACATTTTCATGGTCTTCCATCCACAGGGTTGGAAGGGAACTTAAAGCCCATCCAGTTCCAGCCCCTTCCACTATCCCAGGTTGCTCCAAGCCCCATCCAACCTGGCCTTGGACACTTCCAGGGATGGGGAATCTGCAGCCTCTCAGGGCAACCACTAACAATGCCAGCTCCAGTTTTCAGGGAAGGAGTAGATTATAGAGAAAACCAACTTTCTCCAACTTTTAGATTTTTAGAATATGTGACCTGCCCCATATCCATAAAAGCTGCTAAAAGAGGCAGAAATAGCTCACAGCTTCTCGCTGATTTGGGCAAACCAGGTGGCTGCTGCCCAAAGGAAGAGGGAGAATGACCCCATCTCTCCTTCTGTGTAGGAGGAAAAGAGGGAATATGTTCATTTGGAACAGAAATCCCAAGAGAATAACCTCTGTGGAACAGGGCTTGCTTTTCTTGCTAGTGTCACATGAGGGAATGGGAGAGCACAGAGCCAGGAGCAGCAGCATTCAGTCCAGCTCTCCAGGATTTGACATTACAATCAGTGCTGTCCCAAAGGCACATTGTCCAAAGCAGCCATCTGCTCCTCAATGCCTACTACTGGCCCTCTGAAAGTGGATAACATTAGAAAATGAGAATAAAACTTTGATTGAAAGCAACAAAGTGCTTAAGACATGAAGTGCAACAGACCCAGTAGCAACCTAACCTAATTGCTGGGTATTTTTTCTTTTAAAACAGGGTGTCCAAAAGGTACTTACGGTTCAAACTGCCAAAATCCCTGTAAATGCATGAACGGAGGCCACTGTGACCCCGCGTCAGGAACGTGTGATTGCGCTCCCGGTTTCATCGGAGCCAACTGCAGCAAAAGTAAGCCAACATTCATGTTCTGCTTCTGTCAAAACACAGCAGAGAGCATCATTTGCATAAGAGCTTGTCAGAAGAAAAACAGACAGATCCCAGCTACCTCTTTCTTGAATTGTAAATCAGGATTCCAGCTTTGTAAAAAATCTCTTGCAAAATATTTTTCCTTGCTCCTGCATGCATAGAAGCAAGGGCACTTACCCCAGGATTGCAACCTGCTTGCCCAAATTTATTTCTAGAGCCAGCTCAGCGTGAATTGCTCAAGTTCCTTCTTCCTGTCCAAAATTTGGAGGTTGAGAAATTATCTCAATATTTTGCTTCACACTATGGTGCCATTAGTTTCAATAAATGGGAAAAATACCAAGTTTTGTCATGGCAAAACTGGTAAAGACTCCATGGCAACTCTACTGTTACTTCTGTGTTTCAGAGCTAAATGGTGTGGCTGAATTTCTGTGCTGCTTCAAAAGCTCTGGTCTCTGTGAAGTTCTCTTCAGCTTATTCATAGAAAAGCAATGTTTGAATGTCTCGTTGCCCATAGCTTTGCTCTTTGGTGTTAGGCAGCATCAACATTAAGGAAGGAAAGAGGTTTTAAGCTGAAAGGATGAGCAGCTGATATTTAAATTGTATATTCACTCTTCTGACAGGAAAGACACTAAATATTCCATGTGAAATCATGGATTATATTTATAATCACAAGTAGTCTCAGAAGGTAAAGCAGTCATGTCTTTGGGTGGATTTTGGCTTCATAGTTGATGCTTTGAAGTGCATTAGGTGGAATAAAAACAAAGCCAGCTCTTCCCCTAAGATTGTGGCTATGTTAAAAATGAAAACTGCTGGATGTTTAACAAATCCTGTGTTCCCTTCAGCTTGCCCTGAGAGCCGGTATGGGAAGGACTGTGCCCAGTTCTGTGCCTGTGGCAAAGGCCAGTGTGACCCACGGACTGGCGAGTGCACGTGTGCCCCCGGCCACATGGGACCTGCCTGTCAGCAAGGTAACAAAGCAGAACCCAGGTCACCTCACCAGAGGGTGACACACTTCAAATAGCCAGCAAATAAACTCAGTGCCAAACATTGTTCATAGCCACGTTCCCCAGGGCCTTTGCTGATAAGGCTGCAGTTTGGGGTGCTCAGCCTCTGTCCCTCCACGCTCCATCACCCAGCCTAATCCTGCCCACACCTCCCTGCCACCCTCCTGCCAGGGCACTGGGTTCTCTGGGAAGCTGAGGGGATATGTCAGGACAGAGTGTTTGGGTGAAACTGATAATAATCATGTAGTAGTGTCCCACCACCCCAGGGAGACCCTAATTATTTGGGATACATATGGGGAGCATGTGTTTGTATTTATTCCCTGTCACCTTCATCCTTTTCTTGGGGTGCTAATTTTTGGGTTTTTTCAAACTTTGTTAATTCTCTGTAGTGTGTCCCCAGGGACAATATGGCCCCAACTGCCACCTGACATGTACCTGTCAGAACGGTGGCATCTGTGACCATGTGGATGGCAACTGCACCTGTGGGCTTGGCTGGACAGGAAGATCCTGTGAGAAAGGTGATTTCCTGCTTTGATGGCAGTGCATTTGTACACTCAGGCTCGGGTATGCAGTGTCCCCACACACCCACAGACAAACAGTTTCAGAACTGCCCCTAGTTAGAGCTTCAGGTCTTTTTTCAAAGACAGTTTCCTCCTGAGTCCTGCTCATGAATTCCCTTATTTCTTCTTCACTCCATTATTTCTTCTCTTGTCCAACTTTTGTGTCCTTTTGTTCATAGGAATGTTGGGTTTTTTCTTCTTCCATGTGATCCTCAGAAGCCTATGTCTTCCTCCTCACTGGTTATGTTCTTCTCTTTCATTTGACTCTGGACTGGAGTTGAACTTCCCAAGTATTGACTTCCCAGATGTTCTGACAACATCTGTCCAAAGCAATTGAGATTGCTCTGCTCTCTCACCCTTACTTCTCCATGACAGCTGTCCCTTGTGCAAGACAAAGCACACTAACAGAATAAGCTCACATCCTACTCCAGAATCTTTTCTGTCAGCCCAGTCTTCCCACAACTGTCCTGTCCATCTCCCAAAAACCATTCTGCATTTCTGTGTTCCTATTTTTCTCTGTAGGTAAGAGATATCTGTATAGTTATGACTTAAATGTTCAGGAAACCACAAGTTTACTCATATGAAATATAAGTAAATAGTTCTGAGTACACATTCAAGACAAATGTAATCATTCAGTCAGAACTGCCATGGTTCAAGCTCCCCAACACCCTCCCAGGCTCTCATTTACAGCACTTCTATCCCTGACACCTGTAGAATACTCACCTCAAACTCCATATATATCTATACCAAGAACTGTTTGTTACAGGGGAGTGACCCTATATAAAAGTGTCATATAGAAATGACACTTTTTAGCAGCACTCTGAGCTGCAGTTGTTTCATTCTGCATCTGAGGAGCCTCAGAGCCCCACTGTGCATCTGTGTGCAGAGGAGGAGCAGGGAGGAAAGGAAAGATGCAGCTACTCACAGTGTGAATCCTGTGAGGATTCAGGGGGCAGTGAATGTTCTCTGTGGCTCTAAAACATTTGCAGTGAACCAATATCTGGGTGACATAGCAAAGGCCACCTGTGTTCATCTCCATTTGTCTGTTCTGGAGAGCTCTGTAATCATCCACAGGCTGCTTTGGGGCTGCCAAGCCTCAGCAGGGTGGTGCAGGTGTCCCCACATGGAGCAGTGGATTGTGGGGATACCTTACAGATAAAACATCTCTGGAGTGGAGCACAGGGGGCAGACATGCACACATTGTATAAGGGACTGTGTGTTGTATCATTAGAGAGAACTTCACTATTTGTCTTTTGACGGAGTGAAATTATTGGAAAATTGAGTCTTGATCTCCACAGCAGTGTGGGTTTGAGTGTGTTGTGACTGGAAATCAAAGACAGCTAATCAGGCATCCTTTTAATAGAGATTAGATATGATGTTCCTGGAGGATCCTGTCTGGCATTTGCCGAGTTCTCAAGCTGATTATTTGGACGGCCACGCTCGTTTAAGTTTGTCTGCCCAGATTCAAATTATCCCAGCAGTGGGAAGTTAACTTATTCAGAGATGATGCTGAGGTTAATTATATTGGCACAGTCCCTTCTGCATGACTTGGCTTTCAGTAATTTGAGATGTGTTTAGTTCTGTAAAAGCAGATAGCTCATTATACATGGACAGACTGTTGCTATGTGTGAAAAAGATCCTCCTGGTTTTATTAGGAATTCAAATACTGTGAACTCCAATGATAACAGAGGAGGAAAAGCTTCATGTTTTCTTTCACACTTTTTAAGTGCCTAAAAGAAAATATTGCTGTAGATAAAGAAAAAAAAAAAGAGGAAATTAATTTATGCCGTTCACTACAAGGCTTTACAACACATGGTGTAGGTTCAGCATCAGTCCATGAAGAGACAAATCAAAAAAGGCTGATTGTTCAAACTATGAGGAAATTCCTGTTCAAACATCTACATAATATAAAAGATTTCTCACCAAAGTATGTAAATGCATCATGGTTGTGCAGAAATCCTGTGTCTTCATAACAAATATTCTTGGGTCTGCAAGTCATTCCCCGGGCATCATGTCTGGGCCATGCAATCTATCACATATGAGCTTTCCTGGCTGAGGGCTGTGATTGATTGTTTGATTGTTTGTCTGTTTGTCTGCCCATGTCCTGCCAGCAGAATGTCTCCCAGGAAAGTATGGGGCTGGCTGCTCCTTGGACTGCCTGTGCCAGCACAATGGCACCTGTGACAGGTTCACAGGGTGCTGCAGGTGCCCCGAGGGTTTCTACGGCCACTCCTGTGAGCACAGTAAGTGGATACACTCAGGGTAATTGTCACAGGTTTGGAGCTTCATGGTAGTCAAGTAACACCTCCCTGGTTCAGTTAAAATTTTGGGGATGTCCCAGATCATCCAGCTCTTTCCACTTTTTGCATGTCTCTGAAGCCGCGTGGTACAAGTTTAAAAGCCCATGGCATTATCAGAGTTAAGGATAAATATCATTTTTTGTTGGCTGTCAGGGACTGTCACAGAGAATACAGAGGATTTTAATATGTTTATGATTTTCTCCATGAACCTTCTTCATTTTAATTTTTCAGAGTGCCCCCTTGGATTTTTTGGGCTGGGCTGTCTTCAGGCCTGTGCCTGTAAAAATGGAGCGACCTGTGATGCAGTGACAGGACAGTGCCTTTGTCCTTTGGGTTATCATGGTGTCCACTGTGAAAAAGGTACTGGTATAAAGCTGATGGGAAAGAAAAAAGAAAAAAAAAAAAAAAGCAGAACTCAAAAAACTTCATATAATTACTGAAATATTTGTTGGGAGCCACTACTTCCATATTTTGAGCTTAATGAATATCCTGAAACACTGAATTTGGGACAGATTTCCTGTTATACAGCTGGGTGTTCCCATTCCCTTATAAATTAACTAATCTGGTTCCAATTAATACAGTGAAAGTCCAGGTCTCCATGATGTCTTGCAGCAATGAGTTCCACATGCCATTTATTAAAAATAAGTCCCTTTTACTGATTCTAAATTTGCTTCTAAAACTCCAAATAAGATTATTAAATAGGTGCATGTCAGACCTGTTGAGTGTTATGGAGAGGTCTTCTAGAGAGTTCTAATTAAAAATAAAAATAACTGCCAGCTACATTTCTGGGACAGATTTACAGATACCTTTGAGAAGTTAGATTAGACAACCCCAACAGAAGGAGAGCTTATATAAATATTGTGCCCATTCCACTATGTTTGATTCTTCATTAAGCTTGGCATTTACACTGACTTCAGCAGAGAGTTTATGAGCTTTCCTCTGAGACATCCTGGGAAAACTCTGGGTTTAATGTACATCTTGCCACTCAAATGTGCATCTAAAGGGTTGTCTTGCTGTCAGGCTGTGACAGGGGCTGGTTTGGTGAGATGTGCCAGCATCAGTGTGACTGTGGAGGTACTCCTTGTGATCCAGAGACTGGAAAGTGCCTTTGCCCACCTGGGAAGACTGGAGACAAGTGTGACATTGGTAAGGGCAATATTTTTAAGGGCTGGACTATGTATAGTTAAACCACTCTGACCTGTTGGTTTCAGAATAACTGTAAAAGGGCATTTGCTGGTGTTCAAGAATACATTGTTTGTAGAAAATTGCTCTTTGGGGTTATCGACACCTTTATCAGCAGGCTTGTACCTCTTGATTTAATCTATATTTAAACTGATATACTGATAGGAAAACTGTTCATGGGTCAGCTGTAAAATGTCATTTGCCTTGAATTTTGGAGAACACAGGCTGGGGAAAGAGCAGAGCAAGAAGTTTTGCAAATGTTATGGGGGAGACTCGAGAGGGTGAAGTTGGGCACCAAGGGCTCCAGTTGCTATGAGTTTTGTCACACTGACATTTGTGACCCTTTTCAGACCAATGCAAAAGTATGTCCAGCTCTGAATTTGCTTCTCCTGGAAGCAGGATGGAATCCCCACAGATGAGGGTAATGGAGCTGCCCCAGCTGTGCTTGCCCCTGGCCTTCAACAGCAGCCCAGGAGCTTTTAACCCAAATTTAATTCCCTCCTTTGCAGTGCAGGCACTTGGGCTGTGTGTTGGCCCACAGGAGCAGAATTCTTCAGTAACAAGGATATAAAAATAGGTGAGAAATTTTTCCTGTAGGGAAAACCAGCCCCAGTGCTGTACCCTGATGGGGCTGGGTGCAGGGTTGAGAGGCAGAAGTGACAGATTCCTGAGCCAGTCTCTGGTCACAGCTGTGGCTCTGATCAGAGTTCAGGGCCAGGCTGGAGCAACCTGGTCTGATGAAAAGTGTCCCATACCCGTGGCTGGAATCAGATGAGTTTAAATGTCCCTTCTAGCCCAGGCTATTCTAGGATTCTGGGATTATGACGGAGCAGTTTTAGGGTAAGCACTGGAGTAAAAGGAATTGCAGTGGTTTAACTGAGTGTCAGAAAACATTTGTGATCCCAATGCTGTGACAGACAAGATAAAAGGAGTGAACATTCATGTGCTACTGTGGAGCTTCACCAGGAACCAAAATCCTTCTGAGCCCTTGGAAAAGAGGAGGAATATTATTTCTCCTTTTGTTCTAGGATGTGGCAGAGATAGATTTAAATAGGCTGTTATTAATACAAATTGCTGTGATCTTAAGCATTAGTGCAACTTGCAAAACTAATTTGACTCCCTCTGTGCAGTGTCCTGTGGTCAGGAGATGAAGCTCCCAGTCTGCAGCACTGTTCCAGTGGAAACATGAGCCACCCTCACTGCCCACACTGCACTGGGTCCATGGGCCTTTCCAGACAAATTTTAGGCAGAAGTGGAACGCAAGGGGGAAGCTCAGCTCCAAAAATGGGAATCGAGGTTTTCCTCCTCGCAAACTCTGCGAGTCATTTTTATTTTTCTTAAATCAGCTAGGGTAGCCCCCATCCATGAAAAGCTGTTATGGGGTAGGTTTTATTTGCATTTTTATTTTCAATTAGGCTCAGTTCATCTGTGATATAACTGTGAGCAGCTGTGACTGTGCAGCAGCCATAAAGATAAAAGGCCTGATTTTAATTTGAACTCTGGTAAAGCACCCATTAAACAGGCAAAATGTTAATTAAAAAAAAAAAAAAGAGAGAGAGAATATAACAGACTTTTATGGGCGTTCTTTTTCTGTAGTAAATTAACATTGCAGACTTTCAAACAGATGTCTTAAATACACATTGTTATTAACATGAAAATGTGGTATTACATAAATTAAAATCAGGTCCAGAGGTGTTTGGGGAGACCTTTTCTCATAACATTTCCTAATTGAAAAGGCCAAGCTCAGAGCGCATGGGGTGAGTTCTCCCACGTGCTGGGGCTGCAGCTGATGCAGGGCTCAGCAGGACTTTATTTACCTGAGGGTGCTCGTGGAGAAGGCAAATTCCCTGGTTACAGGGTTTTTCAGCGAGGTGAGGGAGAGAGGGCCATTGTTTGCTGTGTGTTTCACACCCTGCCTTGTGACCCTGCTGCTCACTTTCCTTTCCTGCCTGTCCTCTGATGCATAAAAAATTGCAGTGAGGATTTACCAGCCTAGGTATGCAATGTATTTGCACTTGGAAGTGAGATTTTTTTGTGAGTTTAATTTGCCAGGAGGCAGCAGAATTGTGCAATCAGAGCAAGACATGAGTATCTTTAAAATGGATTAATTCTCAGTGTCACATTCTGTGAGGGAAGGCTCTTGGCCAGCATGCACTGACAGGAAAGACAGGGGCAGGAGATAGTGTGGATCCAGGATGCTGACAGCAACTTTCCTGAGCAGATCCCAAGATGTTCTCTGTTGGGCTGTCAACCCCTGTTTTTACACCAGTAATGATTTCCATTCTGGAGCCTCTTCAGGACAGCTGGGCTGCAGCTTGGGCAGAGCATGTGGCAGACAAAACTTGACGGCTGCCGCGCTTTCCCAAATGCTGTGTTTTAATGTGAGCAGATGAAGGTGTCTAAGCAGCTTCCTGATCCCACAGAAAGAGGGGGGACTACCAGGAGTGTCCCAACCCCTCTCCCAACCCCTCCTGTCTTTGCAGGGTGCAGGCCAGACAGGTATGGCCCTGGCTGCTCCCTGCGGTGCCAGTGTGCCGGCAGATCCCGCTGCAACCCCCACAACGGCAACTGCGCCTGCCCAAACTCCTGGATGGGGCCAACCTGCACAGAAGGTAACCAGCCTGGGGGCTGGGGGCTGCAGCCTTTCCTGCTGGGATAAAACACACGTGGCCCATGCTGGTGGTCGGTTTGGATGGGATTGTCACCCCACTGGGTTGTTCGGGTAATTTCTCCTCTTAATAAAATAAAGTACGGAGGGAAAGTTTATTCTCACTTGCAGTGTAATCACAATTTCCCCTTTAGTTTAGGAAAAACTTTGGGAACCTTCTGATTTGGAGGTGTTTTACAGTTTTGCCTGCTCTCTGCCTCTGTGAGGAGGCCACTGTAACTCCCTCCTCTACCTTCTTTTCAAGGCTACCATTTATTGAATTATTTAAGTGTAAATTGTATAATCTATGTAATATTTCAGTATTAGGTTATATGGACCTGAAACCGTGTTTCTACTTAATTCTCTAGGTGGCCCTCCTAAGCTTCCTTTTTATGAAGAACAAGCTCAAGAAAGAGGGAGTATTTTTCCAAGAGCTCTACAACAGTAACATTTGGACTAATAAATGAACTGTTTTATATGCACAGACGGTATTTGAATTTGGATATGAAAACAGTTATTCAATTCAGCTTGAATTGTACTGAAGTATTCACACTTCTTATGGAAGACTACAGAGGCCATTTAGTAGCTGGATCCTTTTTAAAAGTTGAATCTGTTTCATGTGCTCATTCCTAGCCTCTTGTCCCTCCATTAATCTACTCTGGACATTCTTTCTGATATTAATATAACTCATTGCTTGAAAGCCTGGACATGTTTTTAATCAGACCAGCTCCAAAGAGTATCAGGATAAGCAGCATGTAACACATCACCATGGAATGAGCCACGCTCCATATCAGGGACTTTCTAAACCCACTTGACAACCAGCACCAAGTTTGAAGAGTGTTCCACAGATTATTTCTCTAGAGATTCACTGCAAGATCACATTGCACAGAAACTAGAGGGATTCATCAAGTTAATTCCTCTTTAAATAACGTGGTGTGTTCTAGAGAAGCATGCAGTCGAATTTTGAACTTGCAGCTGAAGAAGAATCCGCCACGATCCGACAAGAGTCCTCAAATACAGTATTAATTTATTTGATAGCATCTTCTGCATTTGTGGTGTGGTTTGACTGATTGGATGGTCTCTATCTGAGTCTGTCTTCCAGAGAGCATGGTGTTATCTGCCAGACTCTCCTGGCATTCTGTGTTCTCACATCTTACCAGATGAATTTCTCAGTGGGTTGTGAAGCCAGACTGTGCAGTACTTCTCATCAAACAGTATCTGCTAATGCAGAAAAGGTTTAATCCTAAATGGAGAAAGCAGGCAGTAAGCAAGGAGAGATGCTTAAAGATAGTATCTTTGGGGTTTGTGCTTTTATTGACCAATTTTTTTTAATCAAGTCATCTCACAACAGTCCTTATCCCATTCAACAGCTGCTGGTGGCCACCTCTTAGAGCAGAGACATTTTGGTTCTATTTTGTCTGTTAAGACAGGTTTTCCTTTGGTATAGAACTACATCATTATAAAGAAATTTATGTTCTGTATTTTAATATTCTGAGTTATTCTGAGACTAAAACATTTCAGAGTGCCTCTTTATACCTCTCTTTAGGTTAGGAGTTACAAAATCTGTGTAGTAACCACTTGATTCTGACTGTATCAAAAGTGCACTTAAGAAGGGACATCAGGACCTTGGTAGACACAGAGTATGGGCAGTTCCAGCTCTTGTGCTGACACTCCATTCACCACCAGAACAAATTGCAGGTTTTTGTTTTGCAAGAGACAAAGTGACAACAATTGATGGTAATTTGGGATTTTTGAAGTGGTTTGTTGTTGCTGTAAGTGATGAGTTGGTGAAGCAGGATCCAGAAGTTTGGATGGGAAGGTGAGGTAAAAATTTTCCCCCATGGTTCACCCCAGGTCTTAAACACATCTGCAGTCAATGACTGTCCAGGCCAAAGCAAGTGGCATTTGCTCCCCTGGGAGTTTATTTTAAATTGTGATCTATGGGAGGCAGTACAGTTTTAGGAGGTGTTTTCCAAACTTCATGGAAGTCTTATTGTTGTTATTCATCACTTTGTAGGTATTGAAAGTAAAGGGATTTGTGAATGTGTCAAAGTTAATTAACTAACTGTGCTTTCAGGCAGAAAATCACTGAGGCTGATGCAGATCCCTTTTAATTTCTTCTGTAGAGCTCAATGAATGTCACTGAAAAGTTCATTCCATGTAAATGTGGCAAAATTATGGTCCCAGAAGCGTGTGACTCTCAGCAAGGCAGTGGCATTTTAAATGTTCTTTTGGAGGTGTGATTGCCTGGATCTGATCCGACAATTATGTGAATTTGGGGCAATTTCACTGAACAGGAACCTGTAAGGTAAATCTCCTGTGAGACAATGGGAGATAATCTTAGCAACTGCTGGAGAAAAACAATTCAAGTGGAGCAGTTGACATATTTTGATCTTAGCTCTGGATTTACTGCAGAGCCAAACTACAGCAGTAGTGCAATCTTGAGTACAACTCAAGACTTTTTGTAGAATCATTGAGTGAGTAAAGCTGTAGAAAACCTCTGAAGGTCCAAGCTTCCCTTTAAAGCCTGGTCAACTTCAGAGTCAAATGGGTCAGAGATTTATCATTCAACTCAAATTTCAGAGATTCATCCCACCTCATTTTAAATATCTCCAAGGATGGAGATCCCACCTCCTCTTTGAACCTGTCCTAGTGGAGATTTCATTTTCTTGCTAATTTTTCCTGGTTTCTAATCAGAATTTCTTGAGTTTCATCTTCAGTCCACTGCTTCTCATCCTTTCAGTGTGGATCTCTGAGGAGTCTTTGGCTTCCTCTCCCCCACAGCCCCCATGGGGTAGTTGGCTACAGCCTTGGTCTTCTCTTCTGAAGACACCCCGTTACCTCAGTGACCCTCCACTGGCCACATTCCAGTACATCAGACTTTCCAGTTCATTCCAGCTGCCCAGACTGGTGTGGTTACTCAGCAGCTCATGCATAAAACCCTTTACACTGCTGTCAGACAGCAGAATTTATCAAATGTACTGTTTTTCTCTTATTTTTGTAGCTTGACATGTGATTTGAGCAGCTAATCAAAGGGAAACCTTTCTCAAGCCATATTATTTACACCTGTGTATACTTGTTTACATTTTCCACAGTACCTTGATTATAGAATTGTAAATATGTAGTATAAGGAAATAAAAGATTTTTGTATTAAGTGTTTTTAAGGGATGTCACGATTTTAGGTACATGATGGAGCACATTTTTCAAGTGACTGACACTGAGCCTGTGCCAATGAATTAAGAGGCCCAAGTAGATCTGCTTTGGGAAATATTTCAGCAAACTTTTTTTAAATCAAAAAATGCCAATTCATACAAACCACTCCATATGCAGTAGACTTTTTTATTCAAAATGCTTCTTGGCTTCTTTATGTTACTACCTTGGGAAAAGAATTTCATTGCAGTACCATCAAACAGAGCATTTTGATTTGTGGCTCTTCATGATTTCTTGTTCCAAAATAAAGTGCTGTCATATACAGGTAAAAATCAGAATTAAAGATTTCAAAAACATTAAAAGAGGAATTTTGATTAGGGTAGTTGGAGTGTCTTATCTTGGTTCTTAATTTTTTCATAAGGCAGATAAAATGTTTACAGGATTTTGTTTTCTATAAGAGCCACACTTTACATTATTAGCTATTAAATAAGGAAGTTTACTTGCTTCTGATATTATTGTTCTGATTCTACTCCTTACTGTAGTTTAACACATTTACCTAATTCCTTGCCTACAAAGTAGTCTTTATTTGACAGGATGGAATTTTTTAATGGAAAACTGACTAAATCAGCTTTTCCAGAGATTAATTTTGTGACAAGTGCTTGTAGTTGCTACTAAATGAACACAACTCTGCTTGTTTGCTTCATCAGATTCCAGTGAAAGAGTGTCAGGCTGATATAGTCCTGACCACAGCACTGGGCTTGTTGAAAATGAAAGTGAAAAATGCAGTGAAAATGGGGTTTATAGTTAAATTGATGTCCATCTTCCTCTTGGTGGAGGCATTTGCTGGCTCCCCATTTCCCAGGAGGCTGAAGTTAATTACACTTCCTTGAAGAGAGCTCTGTGTATTCCTCTGTAACACACTTGCACGTGCAGATAACTCCTTTCAGAAAGACACTGGAATTATTTCAGCCATGCAGTTCCCATGCCAAATCCCCCTCTCTTACCTTGTGTGTTCCAGATAACTTCAGTTTGAGTGGGAAGGAGTTGAGTGTAACTCAGTGGGCCCAGCAAAACCTCGCTCGCTGCGAATTCATGAAACCAGAACAACATGTTTTAAGTTAGACCTCACTAACACTATCCTCATAGGAAAGCAATCAGAATTTTAAAAATTCCCCGCTTCCCCTGCCAAAAATTATTATTCTTCTTTTATCCTTTTTATGTTGAAGAACCATAGCTATTAAAGTTTGCCCAGATTCCTTGCCAACCATATTATTTTGATTGGCTGCAGGTTTCTGTTTGTGTAAGTAATAACCAGCATAGTGTCAGGAGTTGCCAACGGGACAAACATGGAAATAATGCCTTCATGTCCTTCCCAGAAGAGGCAAAGACACATTTGGGAGCCATCGTGGCTTCATTGTGCAGATCAAACAGTGACTGTTAGAATTTAGCTTCTTATCAGAGCAAAGTAAAGCTTAGGAACAATCTTTGAGAGTGCTGGTGGACCAAGCAGCACTCTCCATCCTCCATCCTCCCATCCTTGTGTTAATATTTTTATATTTAGGCTAGAAACCTTCTCAGTCCCCAGTTCTAAGAGGACTTTTCCTTCAGGTTGACCTGTGGCTGACTGAGCAGCTCCGTGCATGGGCTGCAACTGGGCCCAGTAATACTTTTGCAAGGTCACAGCTTTAAATTTTGACACTGCATAAAGCAATTTCCAGCAGTAAACACCAAATCTCAGCCTTCTAGAGCATAAATTGTTCATTCTGTTCTTTTAATTGCTTTTAATAAGCACTTGCATAGCAATATTATGTCTCTGTGAATTTGTAACCCCTCTTCAAGGAATGTGTGGGATGTATCTCAGATTTGTACTGTACTTTCTGTTGTAGATGTGTTGTAGTGAAAGGATACTGATTTTTTTATATAAACATGTCATTAAAACTTGGTCTTGTTTTCCCCTTATTGCTAGTCTTGAAGCAACAGGCTTATGTTGTGGATGAGACTTTATTCTGCTGAAGTAATTCACATTCAGAGCAAACAGGCTGAAATCACACCTGCTTTTAGTAGTTTGTATAGAATAAATAATGGCCTGTGCCCAAATGGGTTTGTATATGATCCCTGACCAAGGCAACCTGGCCAGTGACTGAGCCTGACAAATAGAGCTTTCTGGCACTCAGACTCCAGAGTATTAGAAATATTCAAAACATGGCATAAATCTTGCTGGAAGAGGATGGTTATGAAGTGTAACATTTCAGGAAGACTTGGGCACGGAGCACTTTGAAGGCATTTGAAACCACACACCTGCAGCCTCCCATCAGCCTGCTGGGGCACTTCCCAGAGCCCAGTTCTGCCAACAAATTGCCTGGTTCACCTTCAGGGTATTGTCTTCTCACATTGGCAGGAGCTGAAGGAACACGTGTGCCTACTTAGTGCCAAATAATGCAGTAGGAGTGTGCTGGTTAATTGGAAGTAGCAGGCTAAATTGAATTCAAAATGTGTAACAAAGGGGGAACGGTGGATCAAGCTGTCAGAGGAAAAGTGGACAGCTCTGGCTTGCTGCTTTCTGGGAGAGCAGGCTTGGATTCCTTTTGAAATTTCAGGGCAAACGTTTTGAATTGAGCTGTGTAATACTGCAGGGTTCTGTCTTACATGATTTACTTCACTCTTCCTGCAGTTTTCAACAAGGAACAGAATAATTAAGTTCATTTGGTTTGTCATCATTTTGACATATGTTCTAAAAATAATTCTATAATCCTTGCAATTTATCCGGTAATTTCTTTACTAGAAGCCATATTTAAACTATTCAAAGAAGCTGTTGATGTTATTGCTATTAACCTCTCAGATTGCTGTTAAAAGCTGATCAAAAACTAGACATGGAATATTAAACCAGAATATTCTCAATCTCTGCAGAGTTAACATTGACGTGTGTTTTAAACCTTTAAAAAGCCATGCCTCTGCAGCACTTGAAATGTTAATAAATCATGGAATGGTTTGGAAGGGACCTTAAATTCCATCTATTTCCAGCTAGATGTGGGGCAGTCACAACTTCTCTGGGCACTCTTTTCCAGCACCTCACCACCCTCAGAGTAAAGGTTTTTCTCCTGATATGTGAGCTATGTGGGACCAGAGTGACCTTGTGACTGTATCCAGGGAGCACTGTTCCATGGGATGGTCCCTCAGCACCTTCAGAAATCATTGTCCCAATCTGCAGCCACCACTATTTATCTCTCCTTTTAGTCAGCACTAGAAGTTCACAGGGTGCTCATAGAATATTCTGTATGCATGCAATAAAAACAACCATCTAAAGCCCATGAATGGTTTAAAAATTACTTTAAAGTGCTGTATGATAAGGCACTGCTTTGTTGATTCCTTCAAGCGTGGTAGTTAAAAAAAAAAAAAAGCACAACTCAGTTGTGTTGTTTTATATATGAATAAAGATGTCAGCAAGTAGTCTTCTAACTGTCCGTGCCATTTGGCAGTATCTAGCTTCCTTTTCAGTAACAGCCCAATAAATCTTTATCTTTTACTCAGCTGATGACAGCAAAACATCTTGAGAAGCTGCATGTGGTGTAGATATTATAGTTAATGCTTAAACACTTCATGCCATCGTCTACTGGGTGTTTTTCCTGTCCAGATGTAACGTCCTGGTTTAAGGCATGTGCTGGCTTCCCCCTCTAGTGATTCCAAGAGGCCTAATGATTATTAATTAATTAATTAAGGTCTGTTACCCAAGACCACCATGTTGGTCTACAGTAGCTGAGATCCACCTGCTCAGGTGACCTCGCTGATCTCTTACCAAAAGTAAGAGGTACAAAAGTAGCAGCTTTGCCATTTGGAGCAGGTTCTGTACTTTGTGTTTTCTTTCTGCCTGCAATTCCTTGGCTCATCCAGAAATCCAGGGGTTGTCTCAGCTCTGTCCCCTGCTTTGGAGGTGGCCATGGAGGCTTCCCAGTGGGAGCAGCACTGTGAACTGGGCTCATGTTGGCTGGGTAAGTGGAGCCACGTTTGGGGTGGAAATGCTCCACGTCCCACTGATTCTGCCCCGTTCCCATTAAAACCAGCCTGTCATTTCTTTGTTATTTGATAAGTCTTAAAGTGCCATAAATTACTTACAAAGCGACTTACTGAAAATTCTCTAATTTTTGCAGCTGGAGGAGGGTTTTTGCAACCATAAATCCAGTTTTTAAATGATTTATTTCTCCTCTAAGAATCACATTAAGATTTCTTGCTGTACATCATGATCAAAGAGCGAGATCAGTGCAAGTAGAGACTGTGGGGTAATTCCTGCCTGTCCATTTGCTTTTTTTCCCTTTTCCCTGACATTTCAGCTGTAGTAGCTGTTGTGGATCTTGGCCTTGCATTACCAGGCACAGGGGAAGGCTGCTNCTCTGATCCAACGGGAATCATCTCCTCAAGTTTTATTACTTAAAAAGTTAACGTGGATGTCAAGCACCTGGAAATCTTTATGTCTTTGAAAAGAGCATTGGTAGGGGCTGGGTGAGTTTGGTTTCTTGTTGCAAACTCTTTTGCTGTGGGGTGTTAGCTGGGGATTTTCTTCCCTTGGGAAGCTTTGAGGATTGATTTGGTAGTTCAGTGTCACTGCTTTGATGATGTGCTCTCTACAAGGGATAACAAGATGCATGATTTGATGCATAAGTATTTGAATTTGCAGTGGATTTTCTCTTGGTTTTGATTTCTAGCTTAAAAAAAAAAAAAAAAAAAAAAAAAAAAAAAA
>VZTT01059195.1:999-80056 GCA_013400855.1 Buphagus erythrorhynchus | reverse complement strand
AAGGGTATGTATGAAATACCAAGCAGCAAATAGCATCACATTAATTGTGGGCTGTATCCCTGGGTAATGAGGGGTGGGAATGCTGCAGGAACAGCAGCCAGTGATGGCATGACTCTGCTCAAGCCTTTTGTGGAGCCCTTCACTCTCTCAAAAGTAAGAGGTTTGAACAGGCAGCTTGAGGGATGATTAGAATTGCTCACGGTCATAGTTAGCGTGTTAAAATATTTTACAAGAACCAGTGAATTTGATCAGAAAATAGTTATTTTTGGCTGCCAATGTGGCAAAACCACTTAAAATACAAACTCAAGAATGTGTTGAAAGGAGTCAGTTTGCCAGCACAGCTATTGTTGTAGCAAAGTCTTGCCTCTGATCCAACGGGAATCATCTCCTCAAGTTTTATTACTTAAAAAGTTAACGTGGATGTCAAGCACCTGNGGGTGCCTTCTTTGAGAAAAATCAAAAAATGCCTGTAAGCACACAGGACAGAATGATTTCAGCAGCACAAATCCATTTTAATGCATGTCTCAGTGAGGACTTGTGCAAGCAGAAAGCCCTTGGACCCTTCAGGAGCTGGAGAAGGGATGGATCTGCAGCCCTTTTTACCTCAAGTACATTAGTGGTGCTTCAGCCCCTGTGCTGCAGCATCATGTGCCAAGGCAGGGGAGATGTGAAAAGCATCATGACCACTAAATTAATGTTTTACTTTGAGTGGGCATGAAGGAAGATGGTGAAAACTGGGTTTTTTCCTTCCTCTGCTGCCAGCAGAACAAAGCCCCACACAAGAGGGTTTGAAGGTCCCTGTGGGAAAAAATACCATTGCCAAGAGTGCCTTGTCCAAGTTGCCCTGAAGGAATCTCTGCCAGAAATACCTGTTAACAATAAGGACCTGTTAATGTTTCACAATTATTTTCCCAAGTATTTAATTGCTGCACCAGTCCCCAACACAAGAAACTGGCAGATATTAAATACACAATAACTCTGGAAACCTCTGCTCTGTCTGCATGTGCCAAGACCAAGACAGATTTGCACATCTGCAGGTCTGATGAGGACTCTGTGTGCAATCAAGAATAAAAAGCTGGGGCTCTGTCAGTCATAACTACAACTTTTCCAAAGAAAATCAATGTGATTTTCATCTTTTGTGGAAGGAAGCTAAGCCACAAATTATTCATGGCAGGCACATCCCAACTTTTCTGCACAGAGGCTGCTCTGGGGTTGAATTAGTGTTAGTGGCCAGTCAGGAGGGATTGTTTGTAATTCCCCATCCCCACGAAGGTGTTGCTTTGTCAGTGGCTTCTGGCCAGATAAAAACTCATGATTTACCCCAGGTGTGATCTTCCTGCCTCAAAGTGTATTTACAGAGCTCTTGCTTGGCTTTCCCTTGAGAATGACAAAGCTGACCAGGCTTTTTTTTTACAACTAAAAAAAAACCCACAAATTACAGCTTCTCTGCCTGATATCAAGGCAACATTGAAACTTATTTTGATAGTTTATCTTCCCCAAGTGAGGAAACTGCAGCACTGGCACAACACCTTCAATATTTCTGCCTCACCCTGCAGGATCTCAAAGACAAGGCTGTGCCTTGATGGATGTCAGAAAGGGACATTGGCTTTTGAAGTGGTTCTGAGAGCCTGTCTTCATTCTTGAGCCTTGATACACCTTTTCAGCTTGTAAATTTAGCTATCTGCCTAAATTTCATCTGCCTGATAGAGTTTATGAGCTACTTGACAGCAGACCTTCCCAGTTCCTGACAGGTTGATCACTGACACGGGACCCACGGAGCAGTTCCAGCAATGCTGCTGGATTCTCCTGTGTTGTGACATCCATTGCTTGCAAAAGATATTCATGGACTGCCACAACGCAGACTGATTCATTTTGCTTGGGTTTTCCAGAGGAATAGGTGGATTCAAATCTCCTGGGAGTCAAGGGAGAGCTGGACTGGAGTCTCCTACACCCTGGTAAGAGCTCCAGTCACTGAGTGATTTGATAACCAGAACACTCCCTATGGCTATCTTCCCACAGGCTTACAAATATAGCTGGAAGGTTTGTTTATTTTTAACTGGAATGAGCATATTGGTAATTTGCATGATTTTTTTTGGCCTCCAAAAATGTTTGAGCGACTCAGTAGGTGGCACCCTTTCTATTCCTTCATCTTCCACCAAATGTCAGAAATAAGTTGGAGCTGGAGCCTGTGAGTGTGTGTGTGAAACAAGTTCAGTAAAAATGTAAATGCATATTTGTCTCCTTAATTGAATATAGTATATTGTGAAATCATTACTGTCAGGGCACACTTGGGTTTATACAAACGCTTAAGTAAAGAAAATATATAAACCTAGATTGACTTGAACAATTTGAATGTGATAGTGGACATCTGTGTTCAATAACATCACTTTGGTAAGCGGTGTTTAATATTTCATGTCAAAGCAAGGAGAGTAATAGAACGGGGTATTTTCAGAATTCTTAGATTGCTGAAGTTTATGGCATGTCATAATATATAATCTGTCCTTTGTCAAGCTCACCAGAAAGAGCCCTACTGCAGCTGAAGACATAAAGTGCTCTAATATATATGTTTCTAGACCTCTCCCTGCTTGAGGAATTAATCTTGGAAGGTGCTGAGTGCCCTGAAGTGCCAGTGAAGTCAGTGGGATTTGAAGTTTCTCGCAGCTCAGAGAACAGGGATCCTTACAGGGGATAATCACTCTCCTCCAGTCCTGGCCAGGAAAGCCCTTCAGAGCTCCTTAACTTTTAGTGTGTGAGGAGTCCTCTTAAAACTGGCATCAGGAATGCTGCTGGGACAGTGTCCAGAGGTCATTCCTCCATCATCTGATAAAATGAGAGCTGCTCCCCTAGCCTTGGGAATTCAAAATTTGGTGGCAAAGAGGTGAAAATGAGAAAGTTCCTTGCCCAGGGACAGATCTGCCACCGAGGACTGAGCTCAGAGTGTCCCAAAGCAGATCAGAGCCTTATCTGCTGAGTTTTGGGGGGTGGAGGGGGAGGAAAGGGACACCCCCTCATTCCAAGTGAAGTCCATGCACGAGTACATCACCAGCTCAAGGACTCTGTTTGGCTGCAGAAAGTTCAAAGGAAGAGAAACATTTTTAAGTATCTTCCAGCTCTCTTATTAATGAGCAATTACACTGATGTTCTTGGATGAATTTCCACAGAGTAATTCATCTACAAACAAATCTTTCTTTTGTATTTCTCCCCCCCAAAACCCCAGTCTTTTGTATTTCATTTTTAGGTGAAATTCTGTAGTGAAAGGGGCCAAAAGAAACATGCTTTCCTGAGCCTCATGCTGAATGTCTGTCTGGATAGTTTCATTTTAACTGCAGCTTGGGAAAAAAAAATGTAAACATGGTGTGAGTATCGTTTTTAAGCTGAAACTGTTTTTCCCCCGTGTTCAAATAGCATTATAAATGTTTGCTCAAAAGAGGCATATTTATTCATCTAGCCTCTGAGAGAGCACTGTGTGCATAGGTAGCAATAAAAATGTGTTAAGGGCTGAGAGAGATTCCCCTGGTAAATGGCTTTTCTCTTGACCTCTTAAGCATCTTAGCGGGGCTCTGCTGCTGCCTCTCTGAGGAAGTATGTTTGCACTGGGGAGGAAGAATTTTTAAAGTTGCAGAGTGTTACAAACAGTGAGCAAATAACTGTGGGTGTTTGGAGGTTTGGTGTTTTTTTATAATGTTGGGAAAAAACACTTATGAAAAAGACATGGGATGCAAAGTAGTCACACACATTGGAAGTTGCTCCCAACTTGCTATATGACTTCTTGGAAGAAAGATGATTATGCAACTGTTATTCTCTAAATTTTTTCTGTCTAATTTCTCAACAAATCTTTTTTTTGTGTGTGTGTGACTGTTCACCACTCCTGTGTTTGATAGCTGCATCTACCTGCAAAGGTTGTTTAGTATGGAGAAAAGGAGGATCAGGGGGACCTTATCACTTTCTACAACTCCCTGACAGGAGGTTGAACCTAGGTGGGGAGTGGGCTTGTCTTCCAGGTAACAAGTGATATGGCAAGAGGAAATGGCCTCACGTTGTGTCCAGGAGAGGTTTTGGTTGGATATTAGGGAAAATATCTTCTATGAAAGGGTGGTCAGGCATTGGAACAGGCTGTGCAGGGCAGTGGTGGAATCACCACACCTGGAATTGTTCAAATAACATGTAAATGTGGTGCTTAGGAGCATGGCTCATGGTGGACTTGGAAGTGCTGGGTTAATGGTTGGACTCGATGGTCTTAGAGGGTTTTCCAGCTAAAATGATTCTCTGATTCTGTGCATATTCAGATATGGATCAGACACTCAGCATCATGTGCCTTGTCTGGCACACGAGGTTGCTGTCCCCTGAGTACAAGCCCAAGTATTTTTGTGTGCAGAACTGATTTCCAGTGACTCTTTTGCATGAGACCGTGCAATTGCTTTGCTGTGAATTTGGTTCACTCAAATATTTGTGGAAAGTAAACACAAAATAAGGAGCGACTGTAGCAGAAAGAAATTCATCAGGCTATTTGTATGAATAAGGGCAAGGCTTCCCTGCCTTGCTCACCCAAGTCTCTCTCCTATCCAATTAAATGTGCACTTGGCAGCTGTCAGACTGAATAACTCGACTCACCACAGAAGCTGGAGACGGAAAACACCTGCTCAGAACATCCCTGTCCAGTGTAGAGCCATTTCCCTGCAGGACATGGGTCATCCCTAAATCCTGCAGCTGACACGCAATACATTGCCTCAACTGGCAACATCCTGTCCAGAGTTGCACTTCATAAATCAGGGGCAGGCCCAGTAAATCAGCAAGGAAGAGCAGTTACCAATGCTGTATCTCCCTGTTTTCGGTTTTCTTACGTTCTGAGGAATCAGTGGCATGTCAGAAATGATTCTCTTACCCAAGCACTGACCAGTATCTCCACAGTGCTGTATCTTGCCAAGCAGGAACATAAGCAAACACTCAGGTCTGCACTGGGGACTTGAGCAATCTCCCTGCACGGCCAACATTCCTCTCAGCTGTTTATGTGTCCGTCACGGGGTCGTTGCTGTTGTTATCGATAGCTGATGTTGTTGCTGCTGCAGCACTGTGTCACTTTATCGTTCCTGGGTGGGAGGATGAGTTAAACGACGAATCTGCACATATTTGTCACGATGGGAGCCTCCAGATCGCCGTGTTCCTATGGAAACCTGGCCCTGGTTTAGCTGAACTGGCCCCATCGTGGGTGCTGAGCACTCAGAACAGGAAAAAAAGCTGGCGCTGGGCTCCGCTTGGAAATCTGCTCCCAGATGTATGGATGTTTGTTTACTTTTGCATTTAAGAGATCTAGAAAACTGCACCAAGATGCAAAACAGCACGGAAGAAACAGTCTTTGCAAAGACTAATCCTCACTGATTGGCATAAAGAGGGTATGTATTCTTTCCATAAATTTTGGGTAAGATTAAATTACAAGAGGCCTAAAAGGAAAGATTAAAAAAAAAATAAAAAAAACCTAACTTGGCTAAGATTATTATTTTAGAATATATGTAGTGCCAAAACAATACAAATTGCACAATTTCATCACACATACCCATTTCTTAACCCATTCTGGCTTCATCAAACTCAACAGAAGTTGGTGACTCCAGTAGACTGTGATGGACTTCACACTGGGCTGTGGCAGCTGATGGCCTGTTGACCTCAGTCAGGTAATACTGGACATTGTAGGGTTATTTCTGCCTTACCTGGTAAGTATTTTGAGTACAGGTTCCTTAGGTACTAATCAGAAATGGTGCACCCTCTCCTACGCTAGACATGGGTTGCAAGCAAGCTCTGTTGTAAGGCTGCTGCTTCACTCTCTGAAAAAGTCCAGCGTTATTTTGTGTGCCTTGCCAGGCCTCGAGATGAAGTTTTTCCATGTGGTCTTGAGATATCTGTAACATATGGTGGCATTTTCAAATCCTCACCATGCTGGATAGTCTGTGCTGTAATGTCACTGCCACGCCACAGGGATGCTGGGGAAATGGCTGGCGGAGCAAAGATTGAATTGCATTGGCCAAATTTTAACAAGTTATCACAGCAGCCCTGGGAAAACTTCAGCCATGTGGTTCTCTGAAGGCTTTGAGGTATTGTTAATTAAATGACTGCTGTGCTTTTACCTCCCATAAAAAAACTTTGCCTCCCATAAAAAGCTTTTAGCTTGACGATGCATCAGGCAGAACTCCTGCCCAGTGTCTGCCTTATATTGCTGCTGGGGCTGTGCAAGCAACACAGCTCCAGTGCCAGCACCCCAACCCAACTGTGTCTGGCTGGAAGGGCCCCGAAATGCCAGCCCTGCCTCCCTTTTGGTCACGAGGGAGACAGTGGCAGCAATTTTCTGGCTGATGAACACACCAGGCAAGATGGGAAGGGCATGAAAGCATTCAGATTGCCATGAGTGAGAAGCAACACAACATCCATATTGCGTCTCTTGTTCTTGGCATTGCAACAATGCATAGTTTTCTGTTGTCTCTGGAACCACTCAGGCCTGTAATGAATGGAGTACCAGTGATTGGAAACGGTCCTTTTAAGCGGATGTTTCCATTAATTTGCTTTCCTCCTTAGACCTTATAATGTTTTTTCTCAAGTGTCGGCAGAAGGGCTGAAGCATCTCTTGATCTTGCAGATTGTGTGTCCGTGTGGACCAGTCCAGGCACTACGTGGAATTTCCAACACAATATCCACTTGTTCTCCAAGCTCTCGATGTTTTGATTAGTTCATTTCACTGGTACTAAAAAGGGAAGACATCCAAGGTCTACATTTTTAAAAGTGATCACAGACAGCAATTCTGTTCACAAACATGGTATATGTACAGCTGATTTTCAGAAAAGCTGAGGTCACCTCCTTCTCCATGTCTTCAGGCAAAGTTATGATAGTTTGATGTCTCCAAAGAACCGAAAAAAATAATGGTCACCCTTTAAAATATCAGTTAAATGTTTAGAGTTGATTAGGACACCTCAATTAAAACAAATTTTTATAAAATTATTTATCAACACCACAACCCCGTGAACAATCAGATGAATTTAGACCATCCCTTACACTGTCTCCCCTTCTTACTCTGTGATTTACCCAAATCATAAGAACTCTTCTTGTTTGAACATCCCAGTGGTCAGGAGGGATCACATATGTGAAAACTGGGATTACAATCTTCAACTGAACATGTCTGAACAGTGATTTATTCTTGAATTTCCCACACCCAAAGGCCCAAATTCCAGGATGTTAGCAAGATAGAAAAAGTTGTCCGGCATCTATCTTGTTCTGTTGGAGAGAAAAAGATGGAAAAAGAGAGAAAGGGAGAGAAAAAGCCCTTGGCTTCATCCTAGTGTGGAAACCTTTTCCCATCTCAATTTGGCTCAAAAAAAGAGCCAAAACTAACAGCCAGTCCTTAGTAACATAGGGACCCCATTCAGAAAACTGTTTAATCCCATGCTTAAGTGTACCTATGGATATGGGTTCTGTTCAAACTTGCATGTTTTGCTGGATTTGGACGGATTTAGATGGAAACTTGAAGATCTGGAGAAGTAAGTCTGTATTAGGGTCATTGTTGAGGCACTGGCACAGGCTGCCCAGAGAAGCTGTGGCTGCCCCATCCCTGGGAATGTTCAAGGCCAGGCTGGACAGGACTTGGAGCAATCTGGGATAGTGGAAGGTGTCCCTGCCCATGGTGGGGAGTTGGAATGAGATGGGTTTTAAAGGCCCCCCTGCAATTCAAGCCATCCCAGGATTCTGTGATAAAAGAGGGTTATCCTGGATCTGATCCACGTGCTGGATGTGTTTTGATGAGCTCACAGAAATGTGGGATTCGCTGGGACCTGGGAGGTCACTCAGCCCAGCTGCTGCACCGAGGCCAAGACCATCCCTGATGTGTGTTTTCCTGCAGCTATTGCAAACCTCTTCCCAGGGGACTCGCTGACTTCCCTCTGCATTTAGGGATTCACAAAGTCTGTGGTTGGGAAGAGCTGCCTGATGTCCGAGCCACACCACCCCTGCCACAAACCCTGTGGGATGCAGAGCTGTCCGTGTCCTTTCCATCACCCCCTGAACTGTGCCCCTCTCCCAGGCCTCTGTCCCATCCCATTGTTGGGACCCAACAATTCCTCTTGACCACTCTCACAGCTACACATCAAGTGACCCTGAGCTCTTTCCTCCAGGTCATTTTTCTAGATATTGTCAGACTATGTTGAATGGGGACTCTCAAAATCCTCCCCAAATCCCCGAGGTCCAACGTGGGGAGGTGCTGGAGGACCTGCAAATCCCAGTGGCCATGTGGGGTGACCCATTATCTGGGGGTTCTCACGCTGATATAATGGCATTGTTGTTAGTACAAGAAATATGCTGGGATTCAGGCATGACTCTGCCCCACAGGATCACAGAGTGATTTAATATTTTAAACTATGAAACTTGGCTTTTAACAGTTTCTGCAGGGTGCAAGGGGACTTACAAGATAGCACTGTATTATTCACTACTATGGGCCACCTTCTGAATATTATAAACCTTAATTTACTTTTTTTATAATCTGAATGGACTTTTTAAGTATATCTAAGGGAATTGGAGTGAGGAGAAACATTGCTTAATTCAGACATTGCATCCTTAAAGCCAGATTGGAAACATGGAAACCATATGTGAGCTTTTAGCTAATAAAATAAAATGCCAAAATGTGGCGGCTGAAGCTATTGCACCCAAAATATAATTGCACATATGCTCATTTACTCACTTATAATCAAAACATTAAAAAAAAATCTTTGATACTCAGACTAGGTGTAAGTGTTGGACTAAGTTATTTTACAAAATTATTTTACATGGAAAGAATGTGCACGGGTTTTTCTAATGGCAATATGAAAAGCAAACTGTATAAATACAGCCACACACAGCAGCAATTGATAATGTTTCACCTGAACACAAAAATGTCCTCAAAATCCTTTAGCAAGCCAAATTTATATTCATTTTACTATAAGGTAATCTTTTAGATGGCTCTAGACTACATATTAATGGTAAATGTGTGTTTTATGCTGAGTGTTGGTTTTCTTAGTGGAACATTAATTTTTTCGTTGCTAAGAGTCCTAAAGAGATATTTAGCCTTGCCAAAGGTGCCAGAACTGAAATCATCTCTTTGCTTTAACACTTCATCCCTCATGTCCTGACTGTCTCTAAAACATTAGTTTTAGCTGGTTGAGCCTTTCTTCAGTCCAAGTTTTACTGTCCCAGAACTGATTGGAAGCCTCATGGAGATGTCAAAAATGGTCTGTTTAAAAATCAGTCAGTGAAGACCCTGCTTCTCATGCAGAGTTTAAGGATCATATAGTCCTTTTCCTCCTCCCATTTTTTGTTCTGAAATCACTTGCCTGAATCCAAGGAACCTCAGCTCAGTTTGGGCAGCAGGAAGGGGATTTGCAGCACGTGGTCTCTTGGGAGATGTTTGCTGAAGCCACGGAGGGATGGACAAAGAACATTGGTGGCATCAATCTTGGACGCTGAGGTACAGTTCAAGGCTGAACCACTGATGGGGCCACAATAAATTCCCTTTTCCTGTGGATTAGCTGTCAAGAGTGGGAAGCAGGAGGAGCAGCATTGCTCTCTCTGACCGATAGACTGCACTAAAACTTGTCTGAGCATAAACCTCAACCCAGTGTGCAGTCAGGTGCCGTTGTCTGGCTGGAAATTACAGGAGCAGCTCTTTAACTTTGGCAGCAGTGACCTTCCTGGTGCTGCCCTCGCCAGGGGCAGCCCCCATGCCTGATCTCAAGGCCAACACAAAGTTCCTAGAAATTAGCCAAAGTGACTGAAAAAATGCGGGACGTTCATGAAGAATTTGATGTTTCGATTGCCAGCACTTTATTTTTTTAGAAACACGAGAGAACGGGGTAAAAATTATCATGTGCCTCCTAAAAGGATAAGAGAGGAAAATTAATTAGTAGAGAAGCAATTGGATGGGAATGTGGGTTAAGTGGCTGGCTCTGCCACTGGCTTCTTTCACAACCACAGCCAACATCCATAATTCTTCCCCTCTCCAACCTCCATGTCCCTCCTGCCCCCATGCTCCATCTGTACAACAGCTCCCATCTGTAAAGTGTTTCCATTGTTTGTCTCAAGGGCTTGATGGCTTTTGACTCTGTGCAGCGTGTTGCACAATGGCCTCTGGATGCGATTTTATAAACAGCAAATATAAATAGAAGACTTTTAGGGGAGACTAATGAAAAAACTTTAGGAATAATCTGTTTAGAGTGAATTTGAAAGTGAAAAGCTGACATGCAGATGCAGTGCTGGGATATCTTTAAGATGGGCTAGCCAAGAAATTGGCCCTTGTTTATTTTCTTATGTGATAAGTTTGATAGCAAAAATGTTGGGGTTTTTTTTTATAATTATAAAATCAGATGGAGCAGCCAAAGGAATGAGTGAAGTCAGATCAAAGATGATAAATTGAGTCTGATGAGATGAAGACTTTACCTATCTCAAATACCTGACTGAAAGTCTTATTTTGCAGAAAATTCTTTCTTTAAAAAAAAAAAAAAGAGAGAGAGAGAGGAAGAAAAAAAAAACACAAGAGAAATGAAAAGAAAAACATGCCATAGCCAATAAGTTGTGAAAAACTCTGGAGACTGGCACTTTCAGATGCTTGGCAGGTTTTTAAGCCAATTTTTATTTAGTCCACTATAACTGTTGGAGGGTCTGTGATTCCCAACTGTTTCACATCAGAGAATGAAAACAACTATAGCCCAGCCAAGACCACATTGGTGACTGCCAGCCCCTTTATGTGCCAAACATGAAAGCAACAAGTCCAGATGCTTTGATCCCAGCATTTTTGGATTTAGCCCAGAATGTTTTTAACTCATGTTAGGACAACATACATTATAACTGGAAATCAATCAATAGCACTGTGACCTTCAAACGCAGTAAATGTTTGGAGTTAGTTTCTGAGCGTGTAATCTAAATTGGGGATTGGAAGTTGGAAGCAATCCAAACCTAACAGAAAAAAAAAAAAAAGTGTATAGTTTTAAAATCTGGAGTTGCAAGGAAGCAACAAATGAAGGCTTAATTGTCTAGGGAAAGATTATCAGGCACTGGAGATGCATCTGATGTGGAGGGAGGGCTGGAAAAGCCCAAGGAGCAAAGCAATGCCATCCAGCCAAGCATGATGGAGAAACAACAAATGGGATAATATGGGAGAAATAAATATGGATAAATAAATAAATATAGCTCTTTCCCACTCTGGACATGGTTGGTCTTCACACTGAGGGTCTACAGGGCAGGGTGGCACAAAAGGGTGAGGAGATGCCTATGGGGAACAAGCATGGAAAACCCATCCATGCATCCCAGGAAAATTTATGCCTAATATCTGCATCCTGGATATTTCACATGAATCCTGAGTGACAGCCCCAGGCTGGGGTACTCCTTTGACAAGGTTTATAGCAAGGAAAAAAAAGAACAGATTTCTTACAAATATAGCTGTGTTACAGACCAGGCTTTAGCCTGTCTTACAGACAAACACGATCCCTTTAACCTTCACACTGCTGCTACATCAGTGGACCAACACTTGATGCGCACTGATTTAAATCAAGTTCTGACCTCTACAGGGAAAAAGTGGCTTCAAAAGGTAATTAAAAGAATTTAATCTCTTTTTCTTTTTTTTCTTCTGCAATATGATTTAATTGTATTGCCACTAAATACCAGTCTAGACAAGGTCTTGTTAAAAGCTTTAAAATTCCCAAGAAGTTTTACCCATTAGTGATGGTGAGTAGCTGTTGGCATGTAGACCAAGCTCACACAAAGCTCTCTTATAGTAGTGCTCCCAAACCCTATCACCAGGAATAAAAAAAAACACCCAAAAAGACAAAATTAAGGAGGGGGGAACCATTCTCCAGCTAGAAAAGCTAGATACTCTTAGCAAATATGAAATCTGTGATAATGCAAATCACGAATTGTCAAACAGCTGTGCCAATAAAATACCAACCCCCATGCCCAGCCTGGTTGTCACCTGCAGCTGTGGGGACACAGTGGTGATGGCAAAAAGGTGTCAATCCTTGTAGTGTAATGTAGGGAACAGAGAGAGCCAGGTCAGTGGGCACATGGAAACCACTGGGAGAGGACACACTGTCCTCAGGCTGGAGTGTCACCTGCTGGTGGGAAAACCTTTATTCCAGTGAGCACAGGGCTGGGGAGTGCAGGAGGTCCTGAGAAGTGATTCTGGGGGCAGGCAGAGGCAGCATCACCCCTGGGCTGAGCCTGGGCATGGCTTTGTGAGCTCCAAACCCCTGTCAGAAGGGGCTGACTGCAGGAGACAATGTTCCTCATGGCTTTGCTTTTACTTCTCACACCTGGACCTCCCACACGTGTGTTCCTCACACCTGGGCCTCCCACATCTGTGTTTCCCACACCTGGACCTCCCACACCTGTGTTTCTCACACCTGGGCCTCCACACCTGCGTTCCCCACACCTGGACCTCTCACATCTGTGCTCCTCACACTTGTACTCCCTTTGCCCTCCAAGCAAAGCCCTCTCTCCTTTTCCAGTGCACCATATTCTCAGTGGCCCATTTTTAAGAAAAGGAAAGATGCCCCAAGTGTCACAGGGAATCCAAAAGTGTTTTCATGAGCCTCCAGCCTTTCATTGCCAGAAAAAATGTTTTTTGTCAATACTAGGAGAAAGTAACCTGGTGGTAGATAATTGCCCTCGTTTGTCAGTCTGAGCTGATGACTTTCCCATTTCATTTCCTCCTATGTAATGTTACAGGGGACATATATGAGATATTCAGCAAGGACTGAAGCAGGGAAGTCTGCAGGAGTGTTTAGTGGGAGGTCAGGAATTTTTAAGAGGTATTATTACAAGGCAGTGTGGTTTGGGTCATGTTTCTTGTAGACATCTTGTCAGGAAACTTTCTGAATAATAAATTATAATCTTTTTATATATTGTACAAGCTTATTAAACTTAATCTTCAAACATAAAACTGAATTTTGAAAATATCATCAGACAAGCTCAGAAACTAAACAAATAACATAGAAACATAAAAAAAGAAGAGAAATAAAACATATGCTGGCCAGAGTTTTAGAGACAGTAGCCACAGCACAGCAGATTTTAATTAGCAGCTACCTGCAGTGGCAGTGGCCTGGGATGAAATGTTTTGATGTGTGTAAATGTTTCTATAAAACAGTTGAAGCTTTCTTAGATCCTGTATCACTTTTTTCCTGAGCATTGTGGTTTTCCAGCGTGGATATTTCACAGACTGGAATCTCAGGAAGATCTAAAGTCTTTGCTTTCTGTCTTTGTTTCTCCAATTGTAAATTGAGAATACTTATATTTATTTACTATGAAAGGCTCTCAGTGCTTCCAAAAACCCAGTATTTAATGGCTGGGTAGGATCAGCAGCAATCACTGAAGGCACAATCATTCCATAAATCCTGCTCACACTCAGACTTGAAAAATAACTCCATATTTAGTGATACAGAATTCCTCTTTGAAATATTTCTGCTGTGCCATCTTTTGTTAAAAACATTCTTGAGCTTAACCAGCACCGTCCTTTCCAGAAGTGTAAAGCAAGCAATTTCTGTTCATTCTGCCAAATGCCTGCTGCAAGTGGCAGGGCACTGCTGGGTCTGACTCACCCAAGGCACTTCACAAACTGAATCCTTGAAGGTGGCTTGGTGACCAAAGCTCCAGCTCTGCAGGGATTTCCTCATGGCAGGACCTCAGCTCTGGTTTGCATGTGGGGAAATTTGCTTCATCATCACCTCTTCCCTTCCAGATGGGTCACAACCGCCCAAAATCATGGCAAAAAGCAGAGATGGAACCACTGACATCACTTTGTGTCCCAAAAAGACATGGGATGATGAGGTGGGTCTTGAAGAGCTTTTGGAGAAGGAGGAGATGCCCAGCACCATGCTCATCCCAAGGGACTGACTTCATGGCACAGAAAGAGATGGAAAAGCAGGACCAATGCAGGCTGTGAGTCAGGACTTCATGGTAAGGGCTGATAATGTCTGATAAAGTCAGGAGAAAGTCCCCCTTCCTGAGCACAGCCTGATTTATATAATTTATAAAGGCTGAGGTGTACTTGGAGTCCTCTACATAAATGCTGCCCCAAGTCAGACAGGTGGCTGCTGATTCTGCTTAAAGGAATGCCTGCAAATTATATGTCTGGGATATCCCTTAATTCATGTGCACTGTGGATCTAAATGGCAGAGACAATCTATTCAAGTGTGTATATGTGTGGCCCCACCTTGTGTGACCATGATGCTCATGTCTGGGCTTCTATTTCTGCCCTGAATTCCCTGGAGCCCAAAATGCAGGATCCTGTCTTGCAGTCCACACCTCCACACACATCCCCAGGGAGGTAACCCCATCCTGTGGACTCATCAGATGCAGAGGATGCACCATGTCCTGTCCTGATTTACACCCTACACAGTCCAGCCCTGCCCCCAGCTGGCACCTGGTGAGCAGATAATATTTATAGAGATATAAACCAGGGAGCCCCTTTCCAATGTAAATAGTACCAAAAGGATTTGACCCTAGGAACTAATTTCCTGTCTTAATCCTTAGTCTAATAGAGTGTTCTTGTAAAATTCAGCTTTTCTTCAAAGGTGCCTTTTTTCAAACTCCTGATGGAGGTCGGTGAAGTGATGGATTGTGAATCTCCAGCCTCAGAGTGAGGGTGAATGTGATTCAGGTAATTATGTTCTAGGCACTGTGACATATTAGAGATAACTATAGATTTGTGTTATCTGCTGTGTCACATTTAATTGGTCGTTCTCGGTGTCATGTCAGAACTGAAGACACATAAAGCTTTTTAATGGGAAATCTGATCTCACCTGGGGGCATCTTCTGTCTGCAGTCATTCTTCTCTATCCCAGGAAATACTTCCATTCATCCACAGCAGCTCTTGATGGAAAAAAACAATCTTCAAGTGGTCATGAGGAGGTGCTAGAAGGCCTAGGATGAGTGGGTAGATGGACAGGACAGTATGGGGGATATCAAGGAACCAAGAGTTTATTATCTTGCAATGCTAATTACCTGTGTTTGAATTTCTGTCCATTTCTGCCTATTTTTGTATGTTCTCCAAGATAAGAAGAATTACACTATATTGGTACAGAGATGGCCATATTGGCTCTCATCTTATTTTTGGATCTGTTGGTCTTCCTGTAACACAAATAATAACTATGGAATACTACCAGACGCTGGGGATTCTTTAAAAATTTTATTTCAAAGTGAGATCCAGATCCAGGCTTAGAACAAGAATTTTTGGCACGGGCACAAAACAGGAAAGGGAATTGTATGATCCTTTAATTAACCATGGCCCAGGTAGGTTGGCAAATCCCACTGAGAAGCTGCTGATTCCAGCAATGTGCTACGAGGGGACCTTGCATTCTCCTGGAGGAAACATCCTTCCAGCTGAACCACACAGCTCATCAGCCCCACACAACTGGCTGGATTTATCCTCTGCAAATTCTCATCCCCATGTACAGAGTCAGTCCAATGTTGTTAAGCTTGTGAAATTTGATGGGCTCACAGCACGAGGCAGTTTAGCTGCTGCTATGTGAGCTCCCTGTCTATGTTCAGGTTTATTGAAAACCTTATGTCCCATCTGTTTCTAGATGCTCCTTTCATGTTCCTCATCTCTTTAGGCTGTCTTTTCCAAAGAGCTCACTGGATCCATGTGGACTTAATAAGAGATTTTGGTGTGTGCATATAAGCACAAGGACCAAGATGTCTTATTTCATAAAAATCTGTCACTGATTTATTCTTCCTTCTGCTGCCCTGCTTCCTGTTCATTTCTCCTCGCACTTCCAGAGCGAGGGATGCTGTTTACATTAAGGATGTTTCTTGTGTTTACAGATGGGACAGCATTTGTAAATTATTCCAAAGAGTTGTTGTTTCCAAGGAGCCTCTTCAGGCTTTCAAGAAGGGCTCTCACCATGTTAGTGCTTTGTGCTCACTGTTTGTTTTAAATTTGTTTTATATGTCCTAAAAACATCCCATGGGACCAGCCAACTCCTGGTGCTGTTATAACCTCCCTCCCCACCATTTTCTGGTGACTGGACAGCCAGGAATGCATGTGGACCATGGATCCAGCAGCATTTGTCTTCTCCTTGAGTGGAATCGAGCATGACATTCAGTCAGGAGGGTTTTTTCAGAAAGGCACCATTCCACCTCCTCTCTGTCCCCCATGGGTGTTGAGTTTCTACACCATAACTGGGAGCGCTGGAGTTTCATAAAAGCACTGCATTTTCTTTCAGGAAAAGGATCAAAAACCACACTCGTTTTGTGTTTCATTGCTTTGTGTTCTCTGTCATTTGAGCTGTGCTTGAAAGACACATTTGTTGTTTTGGACATTTTTAAGTTCATTAAAAATATAGTACAAGAATAGATCAGCCAGAGGCATGGCTCCTCCTGGAAGTCCTTCTGTCATTCATGGTGGAGTTTGTCCTTCTCTTGACATCTGAACCATAGAGGGGCACTGGAAATAAACACATTTATCAGCTAGATGTGCATGCGCTTGTCATGGAAGAGTGGACACGAACTTGAATCGACTGCCATCCTTTTTATCCTGGGATGCAGGAGGATATATTTTCCCTACCATCTCGACACAGTTTTGCATAGCCTAAAATAAAAAGCACATGTTTGCATGAAGGCGAAGTGCACCGATATCTAAACTGTCAAAGAGGAACAGCAACCAAGCCAAATATCTCTGGCTAAATGAGGCAGGAATTCAAAGCTGAGCACTGTTGATGAAGAAAATGCCAAATTCATTGTCACTGCTTGTAGTTTTTTATAAAAGAGGAGCATTGTTGGCTGATCTCAGCAGGCAAATCTAACCTGGAGTGTTGCTGAGCCAGTGAGACCTGCATGTGGCAGCTGGCAGAAAGCAGCTGATGGCTTTTGGAAAACCTCCCCTGAGCAGGAGCACTTCTATGTCTTCTAAGTCAAGCATTCAGCTCCTACTTGTTGAACAACTTTATTTGAATTATACTAGACCCAGTTTCTTGGATGAGATGGAAAACTGAGGTCTTAACCTCCCATTTTATGGATTTATTTTTTTAAATCCAATTTTAAACTTCACAATGTTCTTACTAAATTGCTGACACTTATACTCAGTCAAGTCCTGGGGGAACTTTTTTAACCATTTCTTCTCCGAAGTAAATTCCCTTGGGAGGAATTGAACTCAGCAGAAATACTTGTCTGAACAAGCACCATGGGAGAAGTTTTAAAAGACACTGCACTTGCTGGAGCTTCTTATGCTTGTGAGAGCTGTGGAAAGTAACTAAAGTCACTAAATAGATGTTTAAAACCTCAATTTTGGCAAAAACCATCTCCATCTGGAGACATGTATAGAGAAACTCTTGCAATCTGAAGCATGGAGAAGTTAGCGAGTTTGTTTAGATAAGAATTTTGAATTAAACACAGAAACCTGCCTAGGTATGGGTTTAATACATACAATTTCAGTTTTAAACATAATCCATGAGCCGAATTTTAGGTAGAGCTGCTGCTGCTGAAATGTTATCCAGGAAAAGGTCTGAAAGGAGCTGATACTTCTGTGACAATGCAGCTTATACTTGATTATTCTTTCCATTCCTGTTTTTACTATGCTCCATTACCAGTAAAATATGCAATGTCAGTCCAGCTCTACCAGTTTTGAAGTGCTGCTTGAGAATTGTAGGAATCTTTTGGCAGGAAAAATGTATCTTTCAAATGAAATTCTGTAACTATCAAGATAAGTTTTAAAAATATTTTCTTAAAGAACTGCAGATCAAGCACTGCTCTGCAAACTGACACTCTTGATGAAGCAATGAGCCCAAGCAGCCCAAAAGCAAAGTGAAGAGGCTACAAGTCCATAAATTTGCTGTTATCTTGTGTGCCTTTCCAAAAGGTACTTGAACTCCTGGAAATACCATTTTCTGTGTCAACACTGTAGCATGATGCTGCCAAAAAGCCCCTCATCCTTCTGGGAAAAGTGGCAGTTCAGATGTGGATGTGCCTGACTGACATGAGCTGTTATCCCCATTTTTTTGTCTGGCTGCATCTCCCTAAAAGTTGCCAACCTTTGGGATTCAGTTCCTGCTGTAATGGATTTGAGCAGGAGAGTCAGTTTTCAAGCCCCTTGACCATCCATGCCTTGAGTTTTAATATTATTCCTACAAGCACCTCTGACATAAAGCACCTTTGATGTAAAGAGAAAGTTGGGTTCTCTCTCTGCCATTATGGGAAATATTATCTTTCAAAAGAAGGGCAGCATTTACATCTTTAAAAAAATCAATTCAAGATCAGAAGCAATGACTTCCAATGCTATTTTTCTTTCAAGTTTTAAGTACCCTGAACCATTTGGGCTCACCCAATAATGGTGATCACTTCAGCTGATCAGTTCCTAGGTAGCCTCCACCAAGATGTATTTGGGTAAGGTACCATACAATATTGTTTTGGGGTGGACAATTTTCTGATGTTTGATTGCCCTGGGTAAGACATTTTTGGTGAATCATTATACCAAAATGCAAAGAAGGTAACTTGAGAAAGATGCTTATGTTTCTGTAGCACTTTGCAGCAGATGTCTCCTATTTACTGCTTTATTTTATTGCTTAATGACTGGATCTCGAGTAATTGAGCGATTTGACAGATATTTATTTGTAAAACGTGATTCATTTAGTCAGACATTGTGAAACAGTTTCATGCCAGTTCTAGATATTTTGGTAGAACTTTCTAAAGATGCAAACATTCAAGTAAATTGCTCATGTCAGTAGCACATCCACTTTTTACTGTTCTTTACTGCACACAAATATTTGAGTTGACAAAAAAGCGCTGGTGAACAGACTACAGGGACTTCTGAACTTTAATCAACCACAAGCACTGGCAGGGTTCAGAAGTAATTTCCTAACTATGAATCACCTGCAGACAATGAATCACATTCTGGAGAAGATTGCCAAATAAAACAAGCCATCATGTATAGCTCGCATTGACTGGACTATGGAAAGGCCTTTGATTCACCTAGCTGAAAGAGAAGATGTGATGAAAGCACTGAAATAAAGGCATAAAAGAATGTAGGAATCCCAAACCACATCTGCTAGCAGTGAATGGCGACATTTAAGTTCGACAAGGAAGATAAAAGAAAGCGAGACTAAGCAAAATAGCAGGCAAGGAGACACTATCTTACTGGAAAAGACTTGCCTGCAGAAGAACTTCACAAAGCATTTCTGGGAAGAAGACCTTAGCTTAACTTCAACCATATGTGCGAGCTCAGATTTCGGCTGTGATGGAGCAGTTGTCTCTGCTGAACTGGCCCATGATCTCCAGGCGATTTTTAGGGGAATTGAAGTGGAGGGAGAGCAGGGAAGACAAATAGCAGGGGAAGGCTGTGGGGAGAAGACGCTCTCCCTGTCGGTCTGGTGCCTGCTGAGGGGAACAGAAAGCTTCTCCAGGGACTGCACTGGCCAAACTCCTGCTGCTGGAGAAGACGTGCTAGGTTTCCACCTCCAACAGAAAGGGGCCAAGATTTTGGGTGCTAACAATGAAAAAAGGACAGGATCTTGTATAATGTTTTTCAGAGACAGCGCTGAATAAAGGGATAGTGAAATAGGAGAAGAAACTGAAAACTTCCTAGAGACTGTAAAGGATCACATATAAGAGTAAGTCCTACCACAAGGAAAAGAAATAGAAGAAGGGATAAAATTGACTTTTTATACTATTTTATTTCTTTTGAGAGGTCTTTGGCCATGCTCTCCCAGGCAGTGAGACAATAGCTGGTAAAGCAATGACAGCAGAAGCAACGAGAGCCCTGCAATTATCTCCACTTTGATGATTCCCCTCTGGTTGTGCCAGCATTCAATAAACCCTCAAATTGCATGCTGTAGCAGGAGAGTGAATTTACTGCAGCCAAAATCATATGAGTGCAATGAATCAAGACAGCCTTTCCACACTGCTCAGGTCTGGCTCGTGCGTTCCGCTCCACAGACTAACATATATTAAAAAAAAAAACAAAAAAAAAGGAAAGCTGAATTCCAAAATCCTAACAGTACCTACCAGCTAACAGAGCGACATTGCCAGCATAAGGAGGTCAAAACTGGTACCTCTGCCTTGCTTTATCTCCTGAGTGTTTCTCAGCTTCTCAAGCAGGCAAAAATTAGGTGAGAAACAGAAAGGAGCTGTGGTAGCCGGGCGCTGAGGTACTGGGCTGTACAAAGTCCTCTTACAAGGGACTTCACAGACATCCAGCCTGATCCCCAGCTGGCGACAGGCCCTTAGCTCGGGTTTGTTTTGCAGAAGCGCGGTCTGAGCGGAGGGACCGTGCGCACTTCCCCGCGCAGCCACAAGAGAGCAGCCGGCAATTGGGGCTGGAGCGCTCCGGGGCGCATCCCTCACCCGCAGCGCTCCGGGAATCAGCCCTGCAGCACATCCCTGGCCCTCCTGCAACTAAACCCGAGTCAGCAATGCAAGCCGGGGCTAACCAAACCCGGGCTGCTCGTTCGGAGCCGCTGCGAGGTTTGGCCGTGGGTTGGTGGTGCGTGGATGGGCTGGAGGCTGTGGATGCTGCCCCGGGACAGGGGATGGGGGAGTTCGTCCCCTGGCTTTGGATGTTCTTTTTCAAAAGGCTTCCTAATGACTGCTGGCAACTTCAGCGGCCCTTTCACTTTACCTAAAAGTCCAAAAGTTAAGTTGTCCATTTTCCTGTGTGCTGAATAATATACTCAGGCATTGGCTGATCAAAGCGCCTGCCCCGTGAAACGCAGCTGAAATAAGTTTTCCACACTTTATTTCTCACATGTTAGATACATTGATAGAGGCAAGAAATGTCGTGTGGACAAGCAGGCACAGGGAGGGGGTCTGTGGGGGTCTCTTGCCTGCTGCTGTCCCAGCCAGGGCACATTCTATTGAATCATAGAATCATTTAGGTTGGAAAAGACCTCTAAAATCATCGAGTCCAACCATCCCTGATGCTTCTGTGAAGAGTTGCAGCACTCCTAGAATATTTTAAACTCTTGGTTATAAGCTCAAACCTTTTTTTTTCAAAGAGCTTCTGCCGTGAGGTTTGGGGTGAGCTATCAAGAAAGGAACACAAATATTATTAATAATAGAAAATTATTCATGTTCCTGGACAATACTTTCAAACACGGATAGTATTTAAAAAACGCAGAAATCCCCTGAAACCTCAGATCACATATGAATCATGTAGTTCACGAGGCACATGTTTACTTGTGTGGTTACTGGGGTACATATTTTCACAGGCATGTAAGAGCAACTCCTGGGCACGAGTCCGGGGCAACATGCCCAGCCCAGAGCTGGGATGTCCAGGGCTCAATCCCATCCCACTGCCAGAGCCTTGCACACCTCCAGATATGGGCTGGCACTGTCTGAGCAGGGCTGGGGTCAGTGTCCTCCCTAGGGCAGGGGCAATGCTTGTGTGGCACAGCCCCCTCAGCAGTGGGGCTTTGGCTCTTTGGTTTCAGCTCTGGGGTGTCCCTGAGCTGGGGTTCCATCACCTGGGGGAGATACTTTGCTCCCAGGACTTTCTCTTGGGAGAAGGAGGAAGAGGAGGAGGAGGGACAGTGGGCCTTAGGCTGAGGAGTCTGTAAAGGGATTTTAGTGCTTTGTCCCACATCCTCAAAGGCACTGAGCTCCCAGTGAGGAGCCTCTGCAGCACCAGCCCACTCCCAGGTGCTGTCAAGTTGGAGCCTTACAACAGAAATAAAAAAACCCCTAACAATAAACAAAAAACTAAAGTTAAGAAACAACAAAGTAATTAACCACAAGTAACACACAGCCCTGTGTGTTTTTTTCTCTTTGGCAGCAGAGACACTTGCAGAGACACTCTGGCTCCAGCCATTCAAGCAGTTTCCTATGACTTGACTTCAAAACCAAGCACCATCACCAATAAGCAGCAGCTCTGCCATCGTTTACCTGCACTGACCCTGGGACAGGACACACAGCCAGCCCAGGACAGGTGGGTGAACCCCCTCACCTTTCAGCCAGGGGAGTTTGAAGCCACCTCCTCATTTCTCACAGCCATTGCGGCTGCCTCTGCCCCTTAGGTGAGCACTTTCTCCAAATTACATTAATGTATATGCAATTAAATGCAATACTTACATATAAACACCTATTATTATATGCAATATATGAGTATTGTAAGTACATAAAATCAGGAAAGAGTAAAAAGCAGCAAAATGAGTTTGAAACCACTTTAACTCCAGGGATATTTCCAGCCCTGCCTTAGGGAGGGTCAGCCTAATTCAGCAGAGGCTTCATTCAAATTACCCTGTTGTAGGAATACCACTAATTAAACACTTAAATATCAGAGAATATCTACACTTAAATATCAGAGAAATGGTAAGCAAACAAAATCTTGCTTTGTATTTAATAAACACTTAATATTTTGTACATAATAAAAAGTTTTGTGTCAGTATACTCAAGTGAGAGAGATCAGATAGTTGGTTCAATAAACAGGTGCTATGAAATCTACTAGAAGGTGTTTTGAAGGACAACCATAGTGTTTGGTGGGGAAGTAAAAAAAGTCGTCCAAGTGAAGTGCATAATGGATCTATTCCTCTAAATAAATTTGGGGTTAGTGAAGGGCAATAACAGCCACCATGTGGTGGTACCACGGGGAAAGCAGAGCCAAGCAGCCAATGCTCAAGTTAAATTTTCACAAAGTTTTCTCAATCCCTTCATTTGATCATCCTAAAATGTTTTCAGAAGCTGAAATTTTTCCCCCTGATATATGTTTTACCCATAAATGTTGTTTATATCGACCTCTAACAAATCTTAACTGAATCTCTACAATTGATGTCTAAGTTCAGCGAACAAAAATAATCATTCCAAAGAGTGTTTAAGGTGAAATCAAGCTAGGGTTGCAAAAGGCTGGTGGAAAACATATTGGATGGCATGGACTGACAGTCAGGCTGCTAAAGACACCTTCTGGACCAGTTTTAGGAATTGCTTATTAACCACTTCAATAATAAACAGAGAGGCTAAGGGCATGCAATAAAAGAAAATCCAGTGGATATTTCACTCAATATCCTCAAGCACGACACATTTATTTCATTCAAAAATTCTTTGTTGTTGACTCTGTAATGTGATTCAGTGTTTACTTCAGCTAACGATTTTTAGGGATCTTTCAGTGGCCTTTTGGGGCTATAAATGCAGTGAAGATCTGCAAGACATGTAAGGGTTCAGTTTGGTTTTGAAATGTAAACCATATCAAAGGAAGTTAAATTTCTATTTAATCTTCACCAACAAGTTTCTGGAAGACCATACACCCTGAAAGCATTGTACAGTGACACAGTGATGAAACATAGCAATGGGCTCAAAGCTGCAGTGTAAAAGAAGGGGTTTATTCCCATATCTGTCTTCATTTGTGTGCTTTGGGGTCGTCAGGAATGGCCCCAAAGGTGGGTACTGCTCTTGGAAGATGTGGAGCAATTAATTACTTTCAGGGCTCTTCTGTAGTAGACAGACTCCTAAGTGGTTTCTAGTTCATCCCCTAATGTGTGGGTTTAGAAGTAAATATGCCTATTTCCAGGTTTTTTTTCTGTGGGAAATATTATCGTGTATTTAAGGTTCAATTTGACTGCATTTCTGAAAGTCACATTACGCTGAGGATGGGCTGCTGGGGAAGGATCAAGGAGTTGGTCCTTAAAGTGGTTCTCATTTCTGCTCTGAGCTAAAATTTACTTCTCACAGCAGTTTGAAGCGTTTACTTCTCACAGCAGTTTGAATAAAATGCAAGCAGAGTTAGTTCTTCTGTCATCCTTAAGAAAATAAGTCAGAGTGGGTCCTTGCAGTTTGCTGATCCAGGATTGTTTTAAGATACAATTGTTAGGCATGTTTTAAAAAGAAAAAAAAAGATCTTTCAAGAGCTCATTTCCCAGAACATTACCAGCCAACAGCTCTAATGGGCTCACGCCACACAACAATTGTTGACTAATACTATGTGCTTTGCAAAGAAAAAAAAAAAAAAAGAAGAAACAAACTGTTATATGTTTTTTGTTGAGATATATTTAGAGAGCTTTCTTATTGTTAAGAGCTTTAGGAACAATAATCAGTGGTATGTCATTCTGGTATTGTTAGCAAAGTCCTTTCTATTGAATTTTCAAGATGTTGTAAAGTGAGATTATGTGAGTAGCACCTCTGGACACTTTTTCCCATCATTGTGTTGGTATCAATCGCTGACTTCCACTGTTTCTCCTGGTATTAAATGAAAATGTTGTTTCCCACTACGCTGATTGGAGGCTGTATAATGCATGACATAACTGATAACCCTACTGAGATTACACATTGTAAGATTCAAACTGCACGAGAAATTTGGACAACAAAGTAGGTGGCCACTTGGACTGGGAGGCAAAGTTTAAAAGAAAATGCACCGGGATCATTGTTTCAGCTGAAATGAAGAAACATTACAAATGGATAATTTACGAGGCTGGTTCCTCAGGTTTTGGGAAAATGCTTCTTTTTGGTTTTTTTTTCCCTTGTTGTTCTGTGGGGACAGTAGCTAGAATATATTTTCCAAGGGCAAAGTGTTGCCCTAAGGCATCTCAGCCTCGCTCACCCCTGGCAGAGCTGTATTAGAGCAGAAACCCACACCCTGCTGAGACTCCTGACATTTTCCAAAGAGGAAATATTAAAAATTCAGTGGCAGAGTGGAGGAGGAGTAAGTTATACTTTGGAATAGCGGCGAGCTGAGAAAGCCAGATTTTTCAACTCTATAATAAAATCCCCTGAAAATAATGAAAGATTTTGAGCTGATTTCTGTGTTACACCCCAGTAGTATCTGGGCAGCATAAAGAGCAACACAGGGAGTTCCCTTATAGCAGGTTCTGGCTGGTGCCATGTCCCTCACACCATGTCAGGTTGTGTTGGTCTTGCACTTGTGCTTCAGAAGGACTTTTTCAAGAGATGACTGAGCTGGTGAATGCCTCTGTGCCATCCTGCTGGTTACCCATGCCTGCTTCTTTTCCCCCAGCACCATGACAAGTTTAGGGTAGTTCAAGACATTTTTTAGGGTTTTTTTTTTTTTGAGTGGGATTTACCCCAGTCCCTTCTCTACTTTGTTCTTTACACAGTGGTCTTCTGTCCAACTTTGCTGTTTCCTAAATTAACAGAGGGTGGCATGTGCAGAGCTTGGCTTATGGCCAGAACAAGGGGAAGGAGAAGTCACTGGCATCCCACTCCCTGTCCATCCTTACAGGCAGCAAAGAAAAGCATGGGGGGAAACTCAGCTACAAGCCATGCTCCTGCCCTTCAGCATCTCTCAGCCTGGTCTCTATGCTCAGCCAGGGCAGGGACAAATTCAGATCTGACTCTGGCACTCCTCAGCTGATGGGGTGTTAGGTCCAAAAAGTAGTTCTTGATCTCCCATTCAAAGTTTTTATGGATGAGTGTAAAGCTGGAGCGAGTTGCTCCATGCAGTGGTTAAGGTTTTAATAGCTCTTAAGTAATAAAAACATCAGAGCTGCTTCCAGGGAGTACCAGGGAATCAAGTCTAAATGTAATAAAGGTCTCTCCTTCGTTACGGTGGCTTGCAAAGTGTTTTGTGGCTTGTGGTTGCACAGAGCAGAGGGGCTGTGGATCCTTCTGAACCAAACTTTTATTACAGTAGTGTGATTGCAGCTGACTGGACTTCACACCTCTGGGAGTAATTCCTGAGGAAGGGTAGATGTGTCAACGTACTAGGACCTCTCATTGGTCTGAGAATGGCAAAGATTTTACTCCCTTAAGACCTGACCCCAATGCTGGGTGCTAGAAAATATTCCTGGCCATGCTCAGACTGAGGCTGAGGCCATTCAGAGATGAATTCAAGAGAAGACCCACCAGACTGGTGCCCAACAGGCCCTGCAGCCACAGGGGACAGGGAACAGACTCTAATGGGGCTTGTTCAACTGGACAGGGAGTGATGGTTTTAAACTAAAAAATGATAGATTCAGACAGGGCATAAAGAAGAAATTTTTTATAGTGTGGGTAATGAGGATCTCTGGGTGCCCAGAAAAGCTGTGGCTGCCCTGGCCCTGGAAGTGTCCAAGGCCAGGTTGTGGAAGGTGTCTCAGCCCATGGCAGAGGGGCTGGAACTGGATGGCATCTAAAGGTCTCCTCTAGTCCAAACTATTGTATGATTCTATGAAACAGTTGGGTACAGTAAAACACTTGGCTCCTTAACTAGAAAGATCAAAATCCTTCAAGTACTTGTAGGAAACAGTTTTGAATTAGACCACTAGGTTTTGTTCTCCAATGTTTTACTTTCATTTGGATTATGGATGACCTGATACAGAGTCTGCTGGGATTTTTACATTAATCCCTCTGAAATTCAGGGTAGATTGAATGTGTAAATTAATTTCAACATCTCAGCTCATGCCTAAATTTTATTTTTTTTTTATCCTAGTGCACAGCACCTCAGATATCCAAAAAAAGTCTTTTTATTTTGGGAGTGGAGAAAAATGTGTGGACGAGATGAGAGAGGATCCTTGGAGGATGCTGATGTCAGATTTGCATTTTGTGTGTGGAGAGAGCAGCTCACCACCTTTCTCTCTTTTGATGGAGGAGGCCCTGCAGCAGTGAGCTGCTGCTGCTGCTGCTGAGCACCCCGAGCTCTCTTATCCATGCTGAAATCTCTCACTCCACTTGTGAACTTTTCCAGGAGATTTTCTAGCAGCTCCTCCACTGGCCACCTTCGGGAAGACAGAGGGGCTGGTGTGGGGTGGACAAAGGGGCTGCTTTGCTGCAGGGCCTCGTTACACCCCTGCATACCTCCCCCCAATTAGCCTGGACCTTAATTGGGGCTGACACGCTCCCGTTGAAAGAGATTCCCCAGGAATTAAAGCGCTACTTCTCGAGTTTGAGTTGGCTGGTGATGTGAAACATGACATGGTCTTGGAGAATTTTCTGTGCTTACCATGAAACGAGCCTGCCACAGGTATCAAGCGGGCTTTGTGCTGGGGCTATAATCACATTACAAATTGAACGCTTCCACATGTGCGTGCTGGCACATCCACCCTCGGCTATCTCACATGTATCTGCCCCAAGGTTCAGATGCTGAGGTCTTGACATAGCATAACATGGATCTAAATATATTTTCCAGATTGCCTTAGCACATGCTAATGAAAATGAGGAGTAAAAGGCCCGAAAGAAGCAGCTGTTTAAAATTTTCTTCAATCCCCGAAAATCAACTTCTTAATTACTGATAATTTAAGCATCAAAATCACCACTAACCCTCTTCTCCCACTAGACCCTCCCAAGCTGGGAGGCCTGCTTGAAGACTCTGGGGCAAAACTTTTTCTTAGAAGTGTAGCATTTCATCAAATTTCTTTAGCTTTTCTGGAATTAATTAGTATTAAAATAAAGCAGGGAAAAGGCGAGTGCCTGCTAGAGGTGCCTTCTATCAGACCCCCCGCTTAGACTGCTAAGGCTCATTGTACCACTATATTTTCATATTTCCACAGCACCTTTCGTAATAAAAGGTTCCCCAAACATCCCTAAATTGATTTATAGATATAAATAACTTCAATTGCCTTTAAAATGTGCACCCTCTTGGATCAAAAAAAAGCAGGCTTTACTTCCACTATGCAAAAGGATCTGTGTTCAGTCTGGTTTGTGCTCATACCTAGGGGGGCAACCAGTCCCAAGCAAAGTTTAGGCAGCAGTTTTGGAATAAAGGCTTGCAAGATGTTCCATGAGTCCGTGGATCATTGTGTGGTGGTGGGGCCTCTTTCCAGGGATTATCTAAATGTTATTCTTATTAAAAGCTAAATGCTGGGATTATTTTGCTGAAAATTGTTTACCTCTATCAGCAAATGAGTCTGAATCAGGGGGGGAAATAGTGGAAAAAAAAGAGGGACACAGTGCTTATTTTTTTACTTCTTATTTGATGTTCACCATCTCCCCAGACTTCCCTAAATTGCTCTGAACTTGCGTTGAGCCTTTCCTAAAGCTGGCACCATCTTCTGTACAGAAACAGAAGTTGAATTAATTTGGCTCTTGCCAGCCCCAGACTAGGTGTACTCCCAGACCTACAGAGCCAGTCAATGGACGGGGGAAAGGCTGGTTTTGGTCAGGCTGCACAAAACATTTTCCTGCTCACTGGAGTCCTGGCAAGGAACATGGGCTTTGGCATGGAAAAAGGGGGTTTCTCTTTGCTGCTGGATACCTTTGTTTTGTTTAAATCATTACTGGAAGCATCTTTAAAACTGACTTTTCCACACCACTCTACGAGGGAGCAACAAAACCACAACTGGGACTAAATATAGCTGGAAGGCAGAGAGAGCAGTGGAGCCATCCAGGAGCTCACAGTGAGCTCTCCATGTGAGAGACCTGACAGAAAGTTTTAAAGCTCAAGACACGCTTGGAGCAACGGGCCAAACTGAATAACTGAGCAAAAGCAGCCCTGCAAATGCTTTTATAATAACTTCCCCTCCCATTACTCCACAAATGTACCCGCTGGAAACAGCAGCTGACATGGGAATGGTGACTGAGACCCACAGGGGTATTGAGGAGCTGGGCCAGGGTGAAATATTGATTAATCATCTTGTCATGCTGGGGCTTTGTTCGGTTCTGTAGATAGGAATTGAGAGGGTAATGTGCAGCTCCTGCATCTAGGAAGGCTGCTGGATCACATGGGAATGATTTGTTGACTTACAGAAAAGTACTACAGTGGGGTGAACAGTAGGATGATGCTGAAATAAGCTGAAGGCATTTTTGAAAAATATTGACTTTTTTTCCTTAAAAAAAATTAAATTACTGTAGCAGAATGCCAGAAACATCAATCCTCACTCAGCATCTGTTTGCATCTGGACAATTGCACCTGTGTGGTCCGTTGGGGAGGGTATGACACAAAGACAAAAATTATCCAGTTCCCTTTGCTTATTGGGGGATGACATGAGTAATCAAATCTGGGTTTGCTTTTCAGCTATTCCTCTGGGTGAACAACTCTGGCACTGAGACAAGGCAGTGAAAATCAAGGTCATGGTAAGGGATCTACATGGAGTTGAAGGACTCATGATATTACAGAAATACACTTTGTCCTCTCTGCTCATCAAACCCCATGGGCAGTGCTGCTGGGTGGGAAGCTGTGACAAGAAAATACCAAGTTCCAGACAACCAATGGGAAAATCAGCCCAGGGATTGGTGGCAGTCACTCCCTGGTCACCAGACCTGGTTATGGGCAGGTTGAACTAACCTTGAGCTCAGCTCAAGGAGTACTTTTCCTTTTTTTATGATCTGTATGCTACTGTAACCCAGAACATTAAACCCAGGGGACCCTGTCCCACCCTTTCTCCACCTCCTAAACCTTCTTTCATCTCGGGCAGGTGAGGGCAGAGCTGATAAGAACTGTCATTGCATCAAATTAAAAGGGAAAACGATCTGGAAAGTTGTTTGCAGATAAAACTTGATTTGATTAATCTATTTGTTCTCTGTATTTGGCAGAAACCTAAAACCAAGTTTCACAGTGACTTTAGCTGCACTAAAAATAATAGCCTATTTATGCAATTATCTGCATGTACCTGGCCATTGCCTGAGGCCAGTGCAGTACAAGAGTATGCACATGGGATTTTTTTTTCATCTATTTACATTTTTTTCCAGGTAGGGTTTAGGCTTCCTGCATGAAAACCATCAGGGTGTAGGTCTCAGCTTGCCACCAACTTGTGCAGAAGGCTCTCAAGCTGAAGGAGGAAACCAAACAAGCTCACACCTGGGCTGAAGACAAGAATGACACATAAAGGTTATTCTGAAATGTAACTTAAATATCTTATGAGCTACGAGAGGTGTTTGTGCACTGACACAAGCTTAGAGGAGCATCTCAGCCCTTCCATCCCTGCTGGTGAGAAGAGCAGTAAGATGGGCATTTCCTGGGAAAATGCTGGCTTTTCCTGACATCCCTCCTCCACAGGTTGCCCAGAAGCAGGGGTTTGGATCTGATTTCAAAGGGAACAAAAATTAAAATGCTCTTTGCTTTTTCCATTTTAGATTCTAAAAGGCTCATTTTATGCAGCTGGAAGCTCATTTAGCTCCCCAACCATGGATTTTGATCACTCTGGTGAGTATTTCACTATGCACCAGCCAAGCCACTGCTTCTCAACCTTGTCCCCACATGCAGCAGGCAGGGCAAAACTCAAACTCAGGGCTCCACAAGTGCCTTTGAAGGTGACACTGCACCAACCTCCTCTGTGAAATTACCTAAATATCCCTCTTTTCCAAGTGTTTTGAAACTTAAAGGACTTAACTAAACCCCTCCAACAGTTGGTCTATTGAGAGGCTCTGGCTCGTGTCCCACATTTCATGGCCAAGTCCAAGACACCTCCCAGTGCCCCATCCTCTGGTCGCCCTCATGACCCCACTGATCCATCTTTGCTGCAGAGGAAATGCTCCTTTTTTTGCCCCAACTCAGACAAAACCAAGACAAAAAGGAAATAGATCCCTTCAGTTTTGTAGTCCTTTATTATTTTTTTTTAAGTTGATCCTCCCATAGTAATGTACTGAAATGCGTAACAGTTACATTGTACAAAGCATTTAAAGAAAGTACCTCAACTTGCCGATTATTTCAAAATGAGATTATAAACAAAAGGAAAAATAAATCTGGTCCCTCACTAAAGGCCAAAAAAACCCCCAAAAATAACTGAATACCTTCCATTATTTATTTAATTTTTTAAAACATAAATTTGGAACACTTCATCTTACAAATAGGATTAACATGAACATAACATCACACAAGCTCGCAGACAACCAGCATAAAATATTGGGTACAGTTTTTTTAATCAGAAGAATCATGCTTTCATGAAGAAATTATAACTGTTTATACAATCGAATCAATTTACTGTATTACAAAAAAAAAAAAAACAGAACAAAACTAAGTCGCATCTATTAGTTATTTAGTTCATTAAAAGGCAAAAAAAAAAAAATAAAAGAGGAATGTAAGAAAATTTCAAACACTGTTTTGCACTCCCATATACACAGATCAGTTCACCTCACTTTTTTCTGGAAGTACATGGGTGCCTTACATCGTAGCGCAGTGGGGGACTGGAGCAGTGCTGTTTGTTACAGGAACAGTGCTATTGTAATCAACAAACAATCGTTTGCCAACAAATAAATACACGGTACACACAACACAAAGGAGAAATTAAGAGGGTAGGGGGGAAGAAAATAATACAACAAAATAGTGACATGATTGTCGAAAATTAAAAATCTCCTTACAATGATTCGAACTAGTGGTGTTGTCGATGAACGCGGTGCTTTCACGGAATTATCTGGATGATTTAGCTTCTTGGAGTAGTGAACATTCATAGTTTACAATATACACAAGCCTCTTATGTATTGTTTCTCAGAGTTCTTTCTTTTTCTGTCTTTTTTTTTCCTCGTTTTTCCTTTTTTTTAAAACAATGCAGTTGAGAAGGCAAAAGAATTACGGAAAGAACAAAATATTCCCTGTTACTTCTTTCTACATTTACGATGGATAGTGTGCATTTGATAGAACTATTTTCTTTTTTTGAAGGGCTAAAATGCATAAAGCTTTAATGAAGAGATTTGTACATAAAAGCAACTGTTCCCAATCCTGTGTCAAACTATCTTATACAAAAAGAAAATCAATTCAATTCCTACTTTAAAGGAGTGCCCATGTGTGTATCAATGCAGTCTTAACCCTTCTGCCCCTGCCCCTCAAAGCCGGGTGAACTGGAAGACACTTTTTCCCGGCCCCGTTTACATAATCCACTGAAAACTCTTTTTTTTTCTTTTTTTTTTTTTTTTTTTTAAGTCGCATTGATCCTCCAGAAGTCAGCAGCTGCCTTTGCTGTGCAAAACAAAATATTGAGAATAAATAGTTTCTTTCTTTTTTTTTTTTTTTCTTTAAAATTATTCAGTTTAAGGTCACCGGACTTTAAATGAGTGACCCTGCAGATTTATAAGGCATTCTGCTCAGCAGTCTTTTAAATAGTCATATATGAAAGAGCCATGCTACTGGTTTGGACTTGGTCCCATCCTCGGAAAGACTCCGCACTGTCATACGTGGCTGATGGACTGGATGGCGCTGGATTCCGCGGCGGCTCTCGCCATACTGTGCCACATGTTGGGAGAACTGTGGGATGCAGAATGAAGGGAGTCCTTGTCGGAGAGAGAGAGCATCATGGCATAGGCCTGGACGGGGACAGAAGAAGGACAAGGAGGTCACACTCCCATGGTGAGGATCTGAGCCTGGACCCGCGCCACCCCTGCGCGGTCAGGGCAGCAGGCAGGCTATGGCCACGGGGCTCAGCTTAGTCAAAAAAAAACCCCCAACAAAATGCTTTAGGTAAAACCACTGTCAACCCTTTCACTGACACGTTTTACTCACTAATAGTAATCATAATTTCTGCTTTCATCTGGTTTCACAAAGCTCAGAGAAACTTTTGATAGTCGACAAGGTCCCAAAGTCTCCTTTGCCTTCAGATTCTTGGCACAGGAGGCTCTTTTCAAGAGGCTGAGGAATCACATTATCCCTTGTCTCGTCCTGTATTTCACCAAATACAACATTATCCTTTGCTGACCTTTCCTACATGCATATTCTGCAGTTTTTAAAACAGGAATCTTTCAAAGGGGCTAAAACAACCCCATTTTAATTAAATAATGTTTAGAAAACTGCAAGAAATAGCACAAGGATACCATTTCAGTTATTTCTATTTGTAAAACATGCTGAGGACCTAGAAGTGGTACCATCCCACAGGCTATAAAAAAAATTCCAAAACCCAGCCAGAAGATTAAGTCACGTCCCTCTGAAGCTGCAGCTGAACTCCACAGTATCAGTGTCAGCAGAGTAGGACTAGTTTCTTACCATGGCATTTCTGTGGGCAGCAGGCAGAACAAAAAAAGTAAGAAAAAAGTATAGGAATCCTCTGTTCTCAGGGAAGAGAACACCCTGCCATGTCTCTGGGGTGCAGTGGGACGTTGGGTGAGCCTGAGGTTTGTGGACATGGAGCACAGCCCTGTCTGACAAAGCTGGAACAAGCCTGCCTGTCACACACTAACAGCTTAATCCTGTGGGTATTTGGTGACAATAGCATTTTAACTGAGTTAAGCTTTTACCTGGGATTTGGATTTCCTGTACAATGGTTGCTTGAGGTCCTCTGGCAGCTGGGAAGCATTGAAAGCTGCCAGTTCAGCTTCACTGTATTGATTTTCTTCCATTTTCCTCATTTTGAGGCTGTCTGTGAAGTGCCTTATGTGGTCCAAAGCCGAAAGTCCAGTCTTATTATACTCCTCTTCTTTATACCTACAAAAACACCATAGAAGTTTTAAATGTCAATTAAATGATCCTCTCTGCATTCCCTCATCTTCTCAGATTTACACATCTGAGCAATTTCCCCCTTTTTCACATTCACAAACCACCTTGCCTCATGGAATGGTGATCTTGACATTAAAAGAATTCCCTTTTCTTTTCTAAAGAAAGGGCAGTTGAGTGGGGGAAGGAGAGTTGGTCTCTCTCATGGTGTCTCTACAGCCTTTCACAAGGCCATTATGAGAGATCCAGGATGGTTCACGGAGCAGATAACGTCTCTCCCATGGAACTGTCTCACCCTGCTTCCTGTCTCACCCAGAGCCTCACAATAGCTCCCAAGCACAGTCAGTTTTCCTAACAAGGGCTCCAGACTGCATGAAGAGGCTGAAAGCAGGGCTGGTGTTGACCCAAACACAGACGCGTGTTGCTATTGTGAGCGGGAAGCGGCCGCTCCAGACCGGTTCCCACGGCAGCTGGTTTGGTGCTGGCACTCTTGTATGCTTTATTGTTTTTATTCCGCCCATCGGGCACACCAATACTCGGAAGGAACCAACCTGCCAGGGGAAGCTTTGCAGTTCATGTCCAAAGTACTCGTTTCCTCATAATCCTCCTCGGGAGTGCCCTCATGCATGTCACTCGTCATGGGCTCTTTGACTGCTTTCCCTGCCATTTCGCTCTCTTCATCCTCTTCATCCATCATTACTTCATCTTCTGCCTCCTCGTCATCCAACAGATCCGAGTTCTGGCTGGCTATCATGGCTTTTTCATCCTTAAAGTGGCTGCCATTCATTCTGAAAGTACCGAAAAAAAATGCAAGCTATAAACACAGATCAGATATGAAAGCTCCTCATCGGCAGGCTCTTGGAGACAGATCTGAAAAGCATCTGTCCCAGCAGAATAAAGTGATTTCTGTATTTTATATCTTGCTTAGCTTCAGACATTCAGGCAGCATTGGAGAAAATTCCACTCAGAAATCAGTGGGTTGTTACAGCACCATCATGGGATCTTCCTGTTATCCTACTAAAACTACTGTTCTAACAGAGGCATGTTCAGATAACCATTCCAAATTTTCTCATGCATTATTTCATCTCAAGTTTCCAATCATACATGTAGTCTGGGCAAAACAACTCACTTCCTTTTAACAGAAGCTGTAGGGGCCAAGAAACTGAAAATCAGATCTGGCAGTTTTAACAAAAAATGGCATCCAGTATTGCATTCAGCGTTTTAAAGTCAAAATTATATGCATAATTAATTTTGCACGCTACCACTCCTTTGGAGGCCATATTGCTTCACTGAATGTATGGGTTTCATACATGGGAACCTAAGGGACTAAGCTGGAGACATGAAGAGTGGCCTGCAATATTGCCTCCGTGCTGAACTGGGTTATTGACTGATTTGAAGGGTAAAAAGCAATGAAAAGAAAGGTCATGTGGCAATTTGAGTGCATTTATTCTTATTAAATGAGTAATTACAGCAATACACACATGGAAAACCATTTGGTCTACACGCTGTTATTACGCTGCCCTTTGCTCTCAGACAATGACTTCTCTTAACTACTTCCTACAGGATTTTTATCAAGGACATAATACCCACACTGAAGTAGGGCCTCTTTTGGTAATGGTCTCAACCCTGTAGGATTCAGAGCATCCAGCGTTGCACTGTGTCCATCACATCAAATGAGAGCTAAAGAAATTCAGCACTGCAGCCTCAATGAACACTCAAGCAGAGGCACAGCGATGGGAACGAGCTGCACCCAGTGGAGCCCCCCCAAAATTCATGCTACCACTGTATCTACCCCCACTACGTCATGTAGCACAGAGGCCTTGATTCATCTATTGTTCTCATTGTGCAAAAGGTCCTTAACTCTTCCAGGAATACAGTTATAAAAATGGAAACCTTATTGTCCGCACGCAGTTTGCTTCAGAGTCTGCGTGCTTCAAACTGTGCGGGACAATATGGGATAGACTCAACGTTGGAGCAAGATAAGATGAACCCTCACAGCCCTGTTGGTGTTTAACATTTGACCTTCTGCTGTAACAGATGGACTTTCTGAGGAGCAAAGCTGGTTTCTTCCACAATAATAGCATAGTTTTTCTGAACATATTAGAGTTTTGTCTATTTTCCGAGCAAATTCCAGCTGACTGCCATGAGTTAAGTATTGCATTGAAAAAAATGCTCTAGGGAATGATCTGTCTTTAGAATAGTACCAAAAAATTTGAGGTTGTGCAGAGCAGGGAGAGCTTAAGCAGCCACCTCCCTCTAAGATCATCAGAGAAATATCTCTTTATCATCTTTTATTTAAATAGGCAGAAATAAGAAATTGTGGAGTGCAGTTTGGGCTGCCAACTTGCTTGTTATGCTCAATTGAGGCTGCTAGAAATGAAAGGGAGATGGACTACAACCAAAGTAACAAAAGCCATGTGATTAAGAAAACAGATTCTCTAATTATGCTTTCAAATGCAGCAATTTGCCAGGGATAAAATATCCGTCAAGAGCAGTCTGAAGTGCCAAATTTAGAAAGGAAACACTGCACAACCCAGCAACCTTTCCACTTTGCTGACTTCCTGTTGGAGGACATGTTGAGACCAGATGTGCAAGGAAAAAATCCCAAGCCCTCATTGCCAATCAAGATGGAATGAAATTTGAATATGCATGTAATCACTTAATCCAATACTTTTGTGGAAATTGTGTTGTGTCCACTCTTTTTATCCCTTCACAAAGGCATCTAGAAATTGAGGAGACAGCAAAGTTTGTCACCAACGGTAAGAATTTTTTGATGTTGATAATGTAATGCCAATTCAAAAGGGAAAATAATGCATAATGCAACAGCAATCCCAAAGAAATCTGTGGGGCTCCATCCCACAGCCTTTTCTGCTTAGCTGTACTTTTATTAACTGAAAATATTTAGAAGTGGTCTCTCTTCTGTTAGTTCAGAAGAATTCAAACACCCATATACTTAATAAATCTTAGTAGAAAAAGCTCTCTCACGTGCTGGAGCACTGTGGACTCCCAACGCCCACCCTCAGCCTCACAGGCTTTTGGCTACTCAGCATCTTTCTTGGGATTGAGTTACTTACGGGAAAGGACTTTGAGTTACAATCTTTCATTTGATCCAAGGATTTAGCTTGGTCTACTTTATTAATTACACATTTAAATTACACTTAAATCCTAAGGCTCCATATATTCAGCCACAGGATGTAGAATTCACCTGTTCTGCCGTGAATGTAAAGAGAAGGAATTTTTCAGCAGACTTAAATCAACAGTGGGAGCATGAAACTGAGAGCTCCCTATACAAGGAGAAATGTGTCACAGATGGAATCTCTTGTCCAGCATCTGCCACTTGAAACATCTTCATACACAGTAAGGAGGGAATCAACACATTTCTTTTCCTAAGACACCAAGGTGGCCATTGAAGCAACCAGATTCTAAAATAACTCTGGCTCCAGACATCATCAAAAGTGAACAATCAGGTCTGCAGACCTGGAAAAGGAGCAGTGGGCACCTTCTGAAGGCAGAGCAGACACAACTCACCTCTCCTCTGAGTTTCGGGGGGATTGATTGTTGTGGTTGCTGTTTCCAATAAAATTTCTAATTTCTGTGAAGTAAGAGTCTTCCTTGTCATCTAGGATTGCCCCTGTGCTTTCCAGTTCTGAGTGAGGTGAAGATGTTGCAGTACCTTAAAGCAAAACATACAATGTCTGTTGCTGCTCCTTTACATTTTCTATATTTAACCATTTATATCAAAATAAAATTGAAACTGGTTAAAATTTGAAAGCCAAATGTTGGTCAGTGTGAACTATCAGCTTTTGGCCATAAAACCAGTAATTAGTAATTGTTCATGGGCAAAGGTGATTTCAAGCCAAAATTATTTGGTTACATGCTAGGTACCATTTCCATGATTTATCATCACTTTTGCCATGTCTCTATTTCAACTTCTGCTCCTTGTGATTCCAGGACTGTCCATTGATAACTGCCCTTCTTAGACCAATGGCTCAACTGAGCAAATGGAGCTTAATTTTTAGCTATCAGTTATGCAGAATTGTTCAAAATATGGAGTAGCCATTGACATAGTCACCCAGGTTCATTAGCACTGAGAGACCAGTGTCAGATGCCTTTCTCTGAGCACTGGGGAAGGGACAGCTCTGCATTCACTGCATTCCCCTGGTTATCTCCACTGAGGCAAAATGCAGACTGAAAGGGCTGCAGAGAGGGTTTTCAATAAACCCTGCAGACACCCAAACCAGCCCAATGACATCCCCTCCTGCCACTGCCTGTGCTGCTGCTGGGCAGTGACCAATTTGCTTTGGGGCTTGAGAGGCACCATTAGCTCCTTAATAGCCAGCGCTTTTCAGCTCCTGACAGTGGGACTATTTCAGAAGGTGCCAGGAAAATCTTTTAGAGTGCCCCCTGAGACTCTAAATCTAGGACTCCTATTGAGAGCCAAGTGATTGCAGAGATGGGATTAAACCAATTTTCCCAGTCTGTTCCCAAAACGCTATGGGTTGGCTTAATTAAAACCAAAAGAAAAGACATCATACAGTGGTCTTAAGTTATACAAGGGGAGAGTTTATGCTGGGATTTTTCAAAGCACTTTAAGTGTCAGCAGAGCTTAGGCACTTATATATTTTGCAACCCCCTACCCTTTGGAGCATCGTGTGCCTGTGGACACTCGGCAGAGCTGACAGGGAATGGGCAGTCCCTGCACAGGGGAGGTGGGGCAGCCTGGGGAGGGAAGAGACAGGAGGGAAAAGACAGAACATACCAGACATGTTCCCGTTCTCGTGCTTTTTTAGATGTCTGTCAAGATTGGTTTGTTGACCAAAACACCTGTCACACAAGTGACACTTGAATGGCTTTTCTTTATTGTGGATGTTACGCACATGTCTCTGCAGGTTAGAGGATATGCTAAAGGATCTGTCACAATATTTGCATCTAAAAAAAACAACAAAACGAGTGGGTAGGAAAGAGTTTGTTAGTAGCTGGAAACATAAGATTTGTGCTAAGATACATGAAGAGCCTTCTGGGCTCAGCCTCAGCACCCAACTCCAGTTCCTTGTTCCCTACTGAGGCTCAATCCTCCCTGACATAAAGACAAATTTTGGCTAACTGGAGAGCTGTGCTCTTGGAATGGAGACATAACTTCTATGGTGGGGTTTTCAGCTTTAATTCACATTAGACTTTGTATGTTAAATACTGCCTCTAGGAACGAGCATAATATTTCTGAGCAAGGCATCAAATTAGCTATGGTAATTGAGTCTCATGTTTTTAAAACTGTTGCATGCAAAGTTGGGAAGTTTGAAGTTTGAAAACAGTAGAGCAATAACTCTATTGTTTCATGTGCTGCCAATACAATACAATTAAACACTTTTGGAAAAAACATGAAATAGATCTCTTCTAATGCTCAAATAAGGTAAAAAGGGCTATTTCTTTTCCTATTCTAAATTATACTGCTTGATTAAATCTTTTCTTGAGGAATTAGCTTGCTTGATTGCTAATCCCAGAGGAAATTTGGTTATCTTGCAAAAACCAGCAATAAACAATCCCAACCTTTAATACTGTGCCAATGTGAGTAGTTTAGTCTATCACTCTGGTACCAGAGGCATCAATTTTCATACTCTGTAGTGATTTGGAGTCCCTAAAGCCTTTACTGTATTGCTCTTTAAGCCATTACTAAGTCATACTATAACTATTCCAAATTCTCTGGCTGGCAACCAGCCAAGAGTCTTCGCCACTTTACTTTTTCAATCTTTCACTTCTCCCGTGCCTCTCTTACACTTGTCAGTGATGTCAATTTTTTTTTAGTGCTGAAATCACCCATTATGCTACTAATTGCTTGTGGCTTTTATGCAGTGGATGGGTATAATATGCATCAAGACCCTCCTTCAATAAAATTAGATGTGAATCTCACTTCCCAAAGAGACTAGATGCAAAAAACATATTGTCTCCTCACAAACAATGAGCTTACTCTGCTCTTTACAGCTCATAAAATGCAGAAATCTGTGCATTTGTTTTACTGGAACATGAACTGGCCTTTTTCCAGTCTAAATTAGCCTTTCATTTCCAATAATGTGAAGCTTTATACACATTTCTCCATGTGACTGTCCAGGATTCAGTATCACACACATGTTGTTATCAACAGGAGAGTACACCCTCATGGGTTTTGGTTAAGCAGACCTCAGAAAGGATCCAGATTAAGCAGGAAACTAATAAATACAGTAACGCCTTTGCAACAGGGACCTTTCAGCAATCAGATGACTGACAAATCACTCAAATTTAGGGACCACAGGAGCCCAATAAAAAAACATTTTTGCAAGGGAAAATACGTCCATGAGCCCTACTGAACATCACTTCAAACATGCTGGCTCAGCAGTGCCAGCCACCCTGCCAGCAAAGGCAAGACCCGGGGAGTGTGTTGGGAAGCTGCCCCAGCCAAAATAACTTTACTGAGACCAAAACTCTCTCCCTTTCTGCAGCTTCAACACCGAGGATCAGCACTGAATGCACAAAACTCTGAGACCAAAATGCAATGGTGGGTCCAAAGCTAAGGAGGAAGGGCTGGAGCAGGTCCAGCAGGGATGTTGAATTCCCTGGCTTTATTCACAGAAAATGTCTGCATTGGAAGGGACCCTAAAGCTTGGCCAGAGCACAGACAGGGTGAGGGGTGTGGTACCTGTAGGGCTGCTCTCCAGTGTGCGTCCTCAGGTGACGGGTCAGGTTTGCAGATCTTGGGAAAATCTTGCCACAGTATCTGTGATAAGAAAATGTTTGATAAGACAACACAACTTTCAGTGGCTTCGTCCCAGTTTGAGCTGCACTGGATGCACAGCCCAAATGGAATCATCACAATATGGTCCTACTGGCACGGCTTGGGTGCAACAATATCTCAATAAAAGCATTCAGCAAATGTAAGGGGTCAACACACACACAGTAGTGGGGCTGGAACTGCTGGCACCAACCAGCTTTGCTTGTGCAGAAGCAAGGGTTATATGAAAAACCTGTTTTAAATATCACCCCAAGGTTCTAAGCCCACTGGGTGATTATCAGCCTCATTCAGATTTGGAATCAAGAGAATCTGTTATTAAAGCCTTGGATTTCTGCCTCTGTGTAAGCAAATTTCAAACCTTTCAACCAATTCTACGTGTCAGCAAACGTGACACCATTCTGTGCATTGAATAGGATCAGAGCAGACAAGACTCAAAGACCTAATCCATCAAGGTATGTTTCTATAACAACATGTCTTGAAAGAAGGTGACATGTTTTCAAAAAGATCAGATAAACCGATATGCCAGTGTCAAACGTCTGCACATTCTGGAGATGATATAAAGACCTAAACAGTGCAATTTAAAAACCATTCTCCAAACTTGATAATGTGTCACAGGAAAAGAAATGGCAAAAAAAAAAATTATCGTGAGTTTCCCCCCTTCATTCAAGTAACATATTAATATTCAGTTTATAATTGGCCCATTCTGTTGAGGACATTGAGCCCATTTTTGCACTGGGGCAGAGCACACACAGCACTCTCTTAAGTGAGTGAGGGTGGTGGCTGCTCCGCGTGAAGACTTTGAAGATTGCATCCCTTCACTTTTAACATCCCATTTATTTTTTCACAACGTGATGTATAACCCTTCAACATACCCACACAGCTAATTCCACTCTCCTTGACAAAGCCCCCATTCATTTTGGGTGCACATTCAAAGACTATCTTCATTGTGGGATTTTTTTTAAGTCCATACACACAAGCCCTAATAAGTCATGTATTTTATCACTGATCCCTTTGGATATTAAAACCAGAAGCCCGAGAGAAAACATGTCTGTAGTTTATGATCAAAAAAATCAATAATGAAAGCACACTTTCATATATGAAAGTGATGAGAAAATTTGGGGGAAAAAAAGAATTGTTTATATAACAGTTTCCACCTCATTTATCAAACTGCTGTGATACAGGGTGATGCCTTAGGATTTAGCTTTTATATTTTTCAATTCCTGTACTGCTTTAGTGTATAACTCTAAAACTCCCTATAGAGTGTTAGCTACTGTCTTCACAATTTGGGCAGACAAAACAATTCCCTAGGCCTGAAACTCAAGGACACCTTACTGTCTCAGGCCCTGAGAGATGTAAGCAACAGTGAATTGGGAGGGGCAAAGCCAGAGTAAATTACTTCATTACCTGAAACTGTAATTGGAGGATTAATCCCTGGTATGTAAATGGACCAAAATTATAACTGTCTGAAAAACTCGTGACCATTGTCTATCTTGGGGGTGTAGCCTCTGGGAGGCTTTGCCTGCCCAATGTGTACCTATTGAAGGCCCTTAATAAATATCCACTTTATTCTCTGAATCTTGTTTAGCCTGTGTTCTAGCTAGCCACTCTGAGGCATCAAGGGAGAGCTCTTTGTTTCATAACACCAGTAATTTAATAAACAGAATCACAGAATCACAAGGTTGGAAGAGACCTTCAAGTCCAACCCATGCCCTAACACCTCAACTAAATCATGGCACCGAGTGCCACATCCAGTCTTTTTTTAAACACATCCAGGGATGGTGACTCCACCACCTCCCTAGGCAGACCATTCCATTACTTGATCACTCTTTATGTAAAAAACTTTTTCCTAATATCCAACCTATATTTCCCTTGATGCAGCTTAAGACTGTGTCCTCTCATGCTTTCAGGTGCTGCTTGGAGAAAGAGACCAACCCTGCCTGACCAAAGCCATCTTTCAGGGAGTTGTAGAGAGTGATAAGGTCACCCCTGGGTCTCCTTTTCTCCAGGATAAACATCCCCCACTCCTTCAGCCATTCCTCATTTGTGTTCCAAGCCCCTCACCAGCCTTGTTGCCTCCTCTGGACGCGCTCAAGCGTCTCAACATCCGTCCTAAACTGAGAGGCCAGAACCGGACACAGCACTCCAGGTGTGACCTCACCAGTGCTGAGTCCAGGGCAAGAACGACCTCCCTGCTTTTGCTGGCCACACCATTCCTGATGCCAGGAACCCAAAAGTGAAATGTTTTCCATGCTGGGCACGGAGAGAGACTCTCTGTCGGATGTCAGAGCAGGGGGCTCGGGGAGGGCAGTGCGGGGTGGCCCCGGGGCTACCTGCAGGTGTAGCGCTCCTTGCCCTTGCGCAGCAGGGTCTCGGGGAGGGCGCTGGGCGGCGCGCGGAAGTTGAACATGGATGGCACCGACTGGATCAGCTCGCTGGCCTCCGGCTTCAGGGCGCTGAAGCTCTCCAGCTTCTCGGCCATGTTCTCTATAGCTGACACCTGCAGCAGGAGACAGACAGAGCCCACCAAGGTCAATAATCCCCTCGGCTTCCTGCCCCCACCGGGAGCCCAACTTGGAATGCATCGACTGACAAGTGAAAGAAGAAAAGGGGAAAAAAAAAAAAAGCAGTGTAGAGCTGCAGTCTTGAAAATTATGGACCATGACGGTAATAATCAGCCAGTGTTTTTTTCTTATTTTTAAGCCTCAGCTCCTATCAAATTCCAGGTTTTGCAGTCATGCTCTGTGGCTGTGTGCCTACAAATCTATGCATCCCATCTAAATCATTGAATATCTATTACCAAATGAACAGAAATAATAACTGGATTCCTAATTTTATTTTTTTAAGGACTTGCAGAGGACACATATTGCAGAGGAAACCTTATGAACACTCTATCTCAACCGAGGGCTGCAACAATCCAGATCCAAAGAGGCTCCATCAATGTCCCAGCCACATTCAACAATCCAGTCCAGTGTTCTAGCCCATCACAGCCAAAGACCATTAGATAAACACAGAAGAAATGAAGCTTTCATAGGTTTGGTGCTCTGTATTCACATTGCCTGTTAGATGTCTATGCTGTTTTTCCACCTGTTAATATTCTTGCTCTACCTTTAGTTGCTTGTAACTCCTATGTGCTTTGGGATGGCTCCACTCTTGATTAGCTGTCTGTAATTTACATGGAGTAGGGATTAAATCATTTCTGGAGAACTGTTTCCTTTAAAACATCTGGAACAGGCCACGAAAAGCTCCTCCAAAACCTCAAACATTGCCACTTGAATAGTTCAAAAGTGCTGCTGAGCCTACTGACAGGTGAGAATAACCATCCACCTCTCTATAACACCACAAACAAATGAAAAAAAAAGAAAGCCAGGCTCTCACCTACACAGCACAAAACCCACAGCATAAGCCCTGAGCAAGATCTTGCTTGTAAAGAAAAAGGAAATTATATGAAAGACAAGATGTTGAACCTTTCTCAGCTGGAACACCTCCACAGACTGTTCTTCAAAATCCACAAAAGGTTCCTCTGATTGTTGGCAAACTGAAATTTTAATTGGAAGAACTGGGCATTTTTGCAGGTTTATTTAATTTTATTTTCATTGGCAGAATTACACGGTTGTCTCCTGGCATGACTATTTGCATGCTGGTTAGCTCTGCCTTTGGGTTGGGTTGTTTTTTTCCCTTTAGCCTGTAGCCTGCCCTCTCATTTCATGCTCAAATTCCTAATGCTGAGTACAAATTGCAACGTACAGGGTACCACTGCCAATTTGCCAAATGTCTTTCATCAAACACGGCGGAAAAAAATAAAAAATCTCAGAGGGAAGTCAAGATATATTTACTTGTCAGGCAACAAATGTGAAAGCATTGCAAGGCAGCAAGGGCTGTAAGCTCTGGGGTTTGATTCATAATCACTCAGCTGCTAAAACATTCTCCACAGATGCAAGTGGACAGCACATTTGTCAATATGAAGGATTTTGACATGTACTGATCACAGGCATGAGATATGTAATGATGATGCTGCTGGGAGAGGAGGTAATTCTATCTCGGCACTGAGATGTCATTATCAACCCATACACCTCAACATTACCATATATTTCTTTTTATACGACTTCATCTTCTCCTCTAGTTGGAATTGATTCTTAGAGCTTTTAAAACAGTCATTCCACTGCCTTTAATTCCTTCTAATTGTTCCCCACAAAAATTCACTCATCTATTTTACAACTGCTGAAAATAAATGGTTTGAATGAAAAATGCCCTTTGCCTTTGGGCTGATTAGCAATGACAAGACAGTGCATGGGTTACGATATCACATATTTATGGTGAAGAATAATAAGGGTACTGAGGAGTATAATAAATGATTTATTTATGTATATTTAATATTCAAGTCCATTTCATTATCTAGTGGGTTTAAATCATTTTTGGATCACAATTTCTCATGGTGCCTGCCAGTAATATATTAAAGCAACTATTTTCCCCTCTACATTTAAAATGGCTTAGTCATGCTGATTTTTGTTTTAGTTCTTATTTCCAGGATTTTGCAAAGTAGAAACTGAGGTGGACTCTTGTTTCATGCACAGCAATGCAGATCAGCTCTACCTCCAACACTGCCTCCAGCAGTGATTACATCAGTCCCAAAATAGGTATGAAATCAGCACCTAATCTTAAATCCTTCATCGAGAGGAAACACGAGCACTTCCAATTATTTTAAAGTATTACTCGCTTTCTAAAAATGTTTCTCACCATAGGAATGACTATTGTGCTTGCTGTTTTGCTGTTTAGCTGTTTTTTTTTTTAAAGTCTGACTTATGTGGTGACCTGGTATGATTTATGTTTTTCAAGAACTGCACCAGCACCAATGGGAAGTGTTTGGCCCCACAGCTTTGCTGATCCAAGGCACTGTCACTCCACTGCTATCAGGATAATTATAGCTGGTACTATCTGCTGGAGTTAGAGCTCCCAAGAACCAAAACTGGGGCATTTTCTTAAGAAGTCCTGGAATGTGCTGGTGCTCAGAGCCTTCAAGATGCAAATCCCCATGGTGAGATGGGTTCCTGGGCTGTGGGGGCATTTTACAGCTCATGAAATCCTGCAGCCCTGATCCACAACGTGCTGTCCATCACCTTCAGTGCAGGCAGACAGCCCCTGCTCACCAGTCTGTTTGTAAAACACCAGCTGAGCAGTAAGAAATCCAGAGGTTTTGCATTGAGGACTAATTCAGACACCAAAACCAAGCAGGAATTCTAAACCTGTGACGTGAGCTTTTGGAAGCTGGCACTTGGTGCCAAGCAGTGGCTCCAGGGGACACACAGGAGGGTGGGCAAGGGACAGATCTCCCCACTGCCACACACCAGCACAGAGAGGTGCCAGAGCCTTAATTGGAAGCTGCATCTCCATTACAACATTGAATGGCCATCACTGTTGCTCCCATTCACTTGACTAAACCTTTTCAAATCCATTTATATTTCTGTCAAGGAGAGTTCACCAATTTAATTAGGTACATATGAAAAGATACTGGCTTTTGTTCCCTCTAAGCCTTTTGCCTGATATTTTTTGTGGGGTTTTTTTTGGTATTGTTATCACTAATGAATAACCATTCCTCATTCATGTTCTGCTCACCATTCATGGGCTCAAGGGGCTGGGGCACAGCTCCCTCAGGCATTTTTTTCCCAGCTGAAAAAATCAGAATCTACTTAGTCTCTTTTTGAATGGAAGCTGTTCCCTACCTGTAATCATCATTGTTGCACTTTTCTGTGTCTTTTTAAATTCCACTATGGCCTTTTGAGAGGAACTTTAGCTGTATTCAAGACCTGAAGGCAGTATAACATAATGATGTTTTCAATTCATTTCTGCTAAGCGCTCAGATGATATTTTAATAAAACTACCAACTTCAAGATCCTTTTTCTGAATGATAGGAGTTAAAAGTCACACTCTCCCCTTGGTATTAGTGGATATTTACTGACATTGACTTTTATTGCTGTTTTAATCCTGGTGACTCAGCTTTCTCTGAATCTTCTGCAAAATCTTCATAGTCAGTTCTGGATTTGGCTACTCACAGTAAACAAACTCTCTGCCTGCTCACCCTTCTTCCTATGGCATTTACAGACATATGCCACAGTTCAGGGCCCAGTGACACCCCAAGGTGAACCCACTGGTAATCTTCAATGATTGTAAAAATCACTATTTTGTTCTTACCCTTTGCCCCCCTCTTTTTTTAATGACTAAGTGTTAACCCAGGAGATGACTTTCCTTCTTCCACAATGAAACTTCCCCTTCCGGCTGAAACACAACTGAAGTAGCTTTTCTTCCTTCCAAACACTGTTAGTCCTGATAGCAAAGCAAGACCTGCCTCCACAGGAGTTGTGTTGGCCATGGAGATGCTACTCAAGCCACCAAACTCCTTGAGAGAAGTGTTGGTGAGGGTGTCTGTCCTGGGGAGTTGGGTGGGTGCTCATGGTCACCTCCCCTCTCCAGGGGACCACCAGGGAGGCAGGTGTGTGGCTAAAGCCACCAGCTGTGCTTTCAGGGGGTTCTGCAGCCCAACCCAACACCCAAGGGCTGTGGTGATCCCTGAATGGGGCACAGGGGGGAAACACTGCTTGACCCCAAGGATTGGATTAGTGGAATTGCCATGCCCACAGAGAAAGCTCTTTGGGGAGGCAGGAGAGGGGGAAGATCCTGTTACATATTTTACATACAGCTATTGCCTTACGGACAAGTCACGTGCGCTCCTAATCTGCCATCAGTGAATGACAGTGTTTTATATAGAACAGCAACTTTTGATTTACATATATAAGAGTTGTTGATTCTATCTGTGTCCAGATGTCTGGAAAAGGAAGCAGCTTTCCCCCACCTCCCTGAGAGGCTATTAACCTCCGACTGACGCAAACTAATGTGCAGTCAAAATTCCCCAGCTCCGACTCAAAAATGCAGACATTACCATAATCGGCTAAAACAAGTATTTATAAACATTTCAGCGGGCAAGATATCATCAGCAGGGGCCTTGAACATTTGTCTTAAAATTTATTAACCAACCCAAGAAAAAGTGGCATAAATAAAGCGAAGGTTTGCTGTTGCTGCTTTTTAAGAATAACCTGATGATATGAAATAATCTTGCAGACAATGTCATGAATTACATGACCTCATATTTGACAAACGTGACTCCTTCATTGCTACTATCACAAAAACAACTGATTTTATGGCCAGACCTCATGGGAAAAAAAACTGTTCAAGTGTTTGCTTTCTATTTTTACTACTGTTATTTGGGGAACTCTTCAAAATCCGCCTGCTAAAGCTCAGGATTTCTCCCTCCCCCAGCTGAAGTTATAATATTGCCTCTAAAATCTGCAATTTGTGAATCATGTTGTCTTGAAACTGTGTGTATTTGGACAGCCAGCCCTAGAACTTGGCTGAGTTATATTCACGTTCAAGAGGCCTATCACATGTGGCTGAATTTTATGAAGCAGTAGCGAGAAACTCCTGCTGATCTGCAGTATGGCTCCAGAATAACTGGATTTATATGAATGCAGTTGGTGGGGATCAAGCTCAGTTAACAGAATGGATCATGTCCTTAAAATTAGCCCAGTAAAACAAAAGCTTTGTTAAGGCACATACCAAATTCCTTTCCATTTATTTGTAAAGTTGTTTTAATTATTTACAATGGTTCTTCATAAACCAAATATTGTCTGCCTAAAATTACAGAACCCCCTTAGAGCAACCTTCTCCTGATGGGATGAAAGTGGCATAAATAGATCACATTAATCCTGATCTATTTAAAAGAGGGTGTGGCCCATTAATTTGCACCATAGGGCTCCTGCCAAACAATGAAAAACCAATCTCAAATAATCTTGAAATATGTGGCACATGCAACTGGGAATAGAGGTGGAAAGGCTTGTGTGACATAACCAAATCTCTCAAGATGGAGATTCATCCATGAATCAGCATCCTGCTCAGTCACTTCATGTTTTAAACACCTATTTCTGCTGGAGCTGCTCAAAGTGTGAGCACGGCCAGGAGACGTACACTCACAAAAGGAGCAGGATGATGGAAATTTGAGGGCTAAGCCAAAGCCAAGGAAATCAGACAGAAGAAACAGACTGCACTGGGTTTTTCCACTTCCCAAACCTGCTGAAGCAGAGCCACTTTTCTGAGAGCACAGGATTAAGAGTGCCTGGACCAAATCACAAATACTACTTATGGCCCCTTCATGTCCTACAGCAAATTTCCCAAAGAAAATACTTGGGAACCACCTCCTATGCTCTCCAAGTCTGGCAGTCTAACCCCATCTCCAGCTTGCTGAGCTCCTGCAGCACCTCTGGGTGCTCTCAGGAGTCCTTCAGTGCTTGCTCAGCTCCTTCCAGCTCAGGCTCCCAGAGCATCTTTGCAGCTGTGTAAAGCAGCTCTTCCAGGAGGGAAGTGGGATTAAAATCTATATGTGCACACAAAGCAAAGGCCCAGCACTGCTCTAGAAGTGTGGGCATGCAGCAGAGGGCAGGGCTCAGAGCCATCTGCAGGGGCAGCAGCTCCAGGGCTCCTGCAGGGACGCACGTGTAGAGGAGCAGGAGAAGATCTCAGCGTCTCTGTGCAGAATTCTGGCTGTGCCTGGAGAAATGAGTCCAGGTCACAGTGAGAGCAACGAGCAGCAGTGAGTCAGGACCCCAGCCCTGCCTCCTGGCTCCAGCTCTCCCCTCCAAAGCCCAAAGGCTGGGAAAATCTGGGACAAGTATTTATGGGTTCGGCGCTGCAGCTGAGGAGCCAGCGGTGCGAGAGCAGAACACAGAGTTTTTGGAGTTTGCATCTGCAAAAGGAGTTGTTGTGGCTCTTGTCTTTTTCTTCTCATGAACAATTCAGATGCATTAAAAACAAGGTTTTATAAAAATAGAAGAGAAAGCCCAAATTTATCCCACAGTGCACTAAAAGCACAATTCCTGTTCACGTAAGGAGGATGATGTAAGTATACACAGAGGACAAATTTGACCTAAACACAGCAAATAAATGGGTGTTTTATTTCTTCTTTAAGCACTGCAATGAGCAATTAGGCTCAAAATTTCAAAGCTATTAAAGTGACTATTAAGTGACTAACTCCCACTGAAGTCATGTGAGAGAGAAACATTAAATCCTCTGAGACTCTGTATTTTAATGTAGATTAAATATTTATTAACTATTGCAATCTAACAAGATTTCAGCCTGAAAATTTCACTGCAATCTCTGAAGGAAAATGGCTTGGAACAATTTCAGTCACATATAAACAAAGACTGCATTCTGCAACCCTCACTCAGGTAAAGCTCCCATTGCCTTCACCAAACCAAACCAGCAGGATCAGGTAGTAAAAATAAAGCCAATTTGACATAAGAGTATATTTATCTGCTCAGCTGCAAGACCCTGTAGGAAAGAGTGGCATGCTCCATAATTGAGAGGTAAGTTATCTTTCATATGATATTTTTCTAATGCAATTTATTTCACAGTGATTAAATCAAAAATATAAGCAATGAACTTACCCAAATTCTTTGATCAGGCAATTGGAACTGGGAGCAAAATTGAAACAAAAACAACACATTATTCCTGCATTGGAATCCTTATTGCAATCAATCTACTTATTAAGATTTTATTTAAAGATATTAATTTAAATGCTTTTCTGAATTATTTGTTGGAGAGGGGTGTTCTCTTCCTAAAAAATACAATCCTTGTAATGGCAAATTATTGTGAAATGCCATTAAATTATCTAATTTTCATAGCTTTTGGGCACAGGGAGGAATTTTGCCCAGCCAGGGATAGGATACAGGTTTTAGGGTTTATGTCTGTAAGTTCTATTTCAGAAACCTATTTGAAAGATCCATCTGTTTGCTGTCATATTATGTCAGTTAAGAAATAATAAATTCTTAGTCCCTGAGATGGCAATTTTCAGGAATAAATGCAACAACAAAACCACAAGCTTTTAAGACATGAACAATAAGTTTGTAAATATTTTAAATCCTGCTAGCAGAAAATGAAAACTTGTGGAGCACTCCCCACCTGTACTTTTACAGGGGTGAACAGGACTATAAAGGAAAAAAAGCTTTTCTGGAAGCCTTCCCCAGCCTTCTATAAATACCAAGCCAGATTCTGCCTTTGCAAACAGGACGCTCCTTTCTGTTCTTTTAAAGTTTGCAAGAAAGCATTTTGACATTTACTTTTTTGACAGGACATGTGCTGGTGGTTTGGTTTTCTTTTACAATGTTCCTTAGTGCCTGTTACACTCCTGACCTCTGCATCGATCCAGCTCACTCCAAGTTAAAGATGTTATCCCTCTCACTCAGGTAAGTGATAAAACCAAAGCCAGGCTTTGCCATGGACTCTCTATTCTGTTGCACAGTGAGAAATGTGGAGGGTTCTGCAGAGCCAGCCCTCCCTCCTGCCCCTGGGGGATGGCTCTGCCCCACCTGGGCTGGCCCTTGGTGACAGCACTGGGACCTTCCTGGGCCACCAACAAGAGATTTTACAACCCTGTGGGCCAAAACACAAAGGGTGGGAGCCTGACATCACTCCCAGTAACAGGGAAATGCCCAATGTCTCCATTTCACCCCCACATCCTCACCTGACTCCCAGTTCCCCAGGTAACTCAGTCACACAGTGCTACATGAAAGAATATCCAACGCCTTTCCTGCCCACCACAGCCAAACTCCAAACAGTGAATTCTACCCCAGGAGCCCCTTTCCCACCCACTGACTACCCCAGCTACCACTGATATCAGTCCAACCTGCAGCAACACCTTCAGAACCCCCAAATCCAACAGCACTGAACCACTAGGAGTTACAGCTTCTGAACAGCTGGAGAGCACTAAGCAAAATAATCCTGCTCTTTCCATCAATGCACTATCTAAAATGCTCTCATTTAAATAATTTGCTCATAATTTACAGCTCCTTAGCTGCTCTAACAGAATCATTGACTTGATGGGGAGGAACCAGCCTGTTTTACAGCAGGGACAAAAAGCAGATTGAGGTCCTTTGGGTATTTGTGCATTAGCACTATCTGCCACTAAAGGGGAATTTTCACTTGTTTTGCGAATTGGGCAGATTTATCTTATTTAAAGTAACTCAGCAGGAGGTGTTAAGCTGCTATTAAACCTTGCACTTAAATTCTCAGTGATTTTAACACATCTTAAATTCTTATTTAATGCTTATAAATACTTACGTAATACCATAAATACTTATGGCATGTAAATACTACTAAATACTTTAATACTTAGATCCAACATTTTCTTCAGACATTGAAATTGGAAAGGAGTGTTTTTGTGCAACCATATATGTTACCAGCTGCTCTTCCCAATTCTGCAGAAGTGCCATATTTCAGAATATAGTCCATGTAAGTTAGGACATAACAACTTAGGACTTCATTAGGGAAAAAAAAAGCAATTGGTAGCAGATAGTTGTGCTGTTTTGCCTGGGAATTCAGAGGAACCTGAACCAGAGACAGCAGCTCAAGGTCATGAGCTTAAAATACAGAATGTGTAGAGGGTGCCATTACTAAGATGAAACAGCCCACAGTCAGCAAGGAGTTCAAATCTGTAAATACCACGGAGCATTTTATTTCAGGTGTAAGATTTAACTGAGATTTTTAGAAATCATTGAGCAAGGAGGAGGCACACAAAATGAGGGTGCAGTGCTGGTGGAGAAAAGCAATGTGTAGTCTGCACACAGATCTTCTTCCTATACCACATACACATCACAGTTGTTAAACTGTTTTGAAACACACTCCTAAATGTTTTTCATCCAGGACTGTGGTCTGTGAACAAGTGAGCAGCCCTCACAAAGTCTCATAAAGGAGGAGCAGGGATCCTCCACACATTGCACACACTGCAGCCCACAGCAGCTACCAAAGAAACCATGGAGCATTTGCACTATGAGGCTTGGAAACATCAGGTGGAAACTTTTTTCTCTTTTATGAGAGTCCTTAAACAAAATAAAATCCCTTTTGAAGAGAGATGCTCGGCTTTGCTGGCCTTACTGTGAATCTGCATTGACTCCCTGTAGTCAATACTGACTCTCCTTGCTCAGAGCACAGGAGAGTGCTGAAGACACGAGTGGCTGCAAATGTTGGTAGCTACGTTATGGTTTTGGAGGAAAATGGTTCTAAAAGACACATTCAGTTCGAATCTGGCTTCCTCTATAATCAAAACATGTTGTTTAATCTGCAAAACATCAAGAAGCTCAGAACAATGCTCATGCTTTTCCACCACAATGGTCCAGCAAAAACTGTGTGTTTTAGGAAATCCAAAAATGACTAAGACTGCATTCATTTCTCTGCACCTGCTTTGAAGCATCAACAGGCTTGTTTACAACATCAAAATTCCCAAAATACTTACTTGTGGATGAAACAAGAATCCCGGGGAAGGTCTCAAGTATTTCTCTTTTAAAGCTTCCAGTGGGTCAGTTAGCTTTCTTTTTTCTACCCTGTAAATGTTAAAATTAGATTTTCTTGTGATGAATCAGTCTCAGATATTAATAATCATACAGCTACTCAGGTTTAAAACAGGCAATTACACATCAAGCAATTTGTTTCTAGGAGATAAGGGAGGACACTCAAGTCTTAATTCCCATACACATANAAGCAATTTGTTTCTAGGAGATAACAGTAAAAGATAAGGGAGGACACTCAAGTTTTAATTCCCACACACAGCTCATTACTGCCAGGGTGGGTCTGGGAATCACCTTTAAAGCAGATTATAACATTTATGTAGGCAATAATCCCATTTAAAAGATAGATAACCATTATAATAGGAACCAATGACTAACTACCAAGCAGTTTTATAAAGAAATAAGGCACCTGAGCACACTCAGCACTGAGAGAAATTCAAGGCAACAGAGCCGTGAGCAATGGGTCCCTTTCCATCTGTCCACACATGACATCACAGCCACCCACCACCCTGGAAACCTCTCCTGTGCACAGCCAAGGTCAAGCAGGGCTTGTAGGAACACACTAAATCTGAGGTGCCAGCAACAAATCCTGCAATTCACTCGTGGCAGCAAAACCCAGCACGGATAGTTCAGAAACAGCGTGGAAATTTGAGTTTTGCTTTTTCTGTTACTGCTGTGCATGGTTTCATGGATGAATCATGCTGTCCACATGTAGAGGTAACTCATGGCAAAGGAAGGCTCAGTAACAACTGGCCTTACCAGAATTTGTACAGATTTCATTAAAATAATAGAAATGTAGGCTCACATAATGGTTTGGATTGGAAGGGACGCTAAAGATCATCTAGTTCCAACCCCTCTGCCCTGGACAGGGGGGTTTGTAATGCAATTTAATTAGTTGGTAATGCAGGGCCATAAAACACGGATCATTATTTCCGCTGCTTCAGGCATTTTAAGTGAATATGACGCAAAGAAAACTTATGGGCTAACACAGATATCAATCTGGCATGAATAAAACCATCTCAGTAAATAGCATCATATCCTGTTTCTTCACAATGCAGACTTGTCTTATGCCCCAGCACTCTCCAAAAACTTTGCCCACAGCATTTCTTTTTCAGACAAAGTAATAAATTAACATAATTTACATGGCAATATCCTTTTTTTTATTAACAAGAGGCTGTAAAATCAGTCATTTATATTACAGATAAATATTTTTATGGCTAATATTTCTCTAAAGTAATTTAGGTGCATGACTTTGACTCATTACAGATATAAGAGCAGAAAGGCCAAAGGGGGGCTGACATACACAGGATGCAGGTGAAATTCACATCCCAGTGAGATCCATCTCAGTTCTGCTGGGAAACATCTGGAAGTTTGGATTCTACCGCTGGTTTTTAAAATCTCAGCTCACTGACAGTGTGCACCTTTCAAAGCCAACACTGAGGCTCCCACTGATTTCACAAGGATGGGGATCTGCACAGCCTGGTGGAGTGGAAGGTGTCCCTGCCCATGGCAGGGGGCTGGAACCAGATGAGCTTTAAGGCCCCTTCCAACCCAAGCCTTTCTGTGATGACTCCATGACTAAGGAGCCCACTGGTGAGGCTTTGTACACACAAGGATGCTGTGCCTTCAATTCTTTGAATGAAATGCCCAAAGAAATCAACCCAGTACTCAAATAATGGTAAAAAAGGGCAGAAATAATTCTCAATTTCCATACTTTTACTACATCTTAGGGCCAATGCGTTTCTTTGTTGTACTTGTGAGAAACTCCTCTTGAATTGAGGAGGAGCTGGCAAAGTGGAGTACAAGGGGTAGCCTGGGGGCAGGCACTGCCATCTCCAGGGGAAGCCAGAGTAGGCAGAGTTTTGCAAGAAAATTAATTTCAGGCAAACCAGCAACATAAAATACACACCAGATAAACAAACATTCACTACTCATGCCAACTCATTTATGGGTAAGAGAATATATTCAACCTCTGCATGTCAAGGTATGCAGGTTAAACTAATGACTCCTGGCAACCAGGGCTTGCAGGTTGCAGTATTGCCAGTCCTGTGGCTTAGCTGGGATGAGAGGAGGGATGTACAGGTCAGCATGTGGCCTGGGTCCCCCATGCCCTGGCAGTGCAATGGCACCTCCAGGGACACTGGGAGGGGACAGTGTGGCAGCCCTGGCAGACCTGGCTGCCTGCACCAAAGGATTCTGAAAGGCAGCAGAGAGTCCTTTACCTGTAGATGGGATCCATGAAGAATGGGGTGGGCCTGGCATGCTGCAGAGAGGACTCTGAAGCTTTCCTTTGCTCCAGGTCTCCTCCTTTCTTCTCTCCAAAGACGTGGTTTTTCCGAGGCTCAGCTGCTTTTGTGCTGCTGGCTCGGCTTCGGCTGCCCATGCTGAGATCCAGAGGCTGGTCCTGGCTGGATGCAGAGGGGGCTGCTGGCTTTGAGGGGATGGGAGTAAGTGGCTTCTCCTCCTTACGTTTTATGGTGAGGTCAAAGGGAGACTCAGAGCTTCCCTTTGGGATCTTCTTAATTTCACTGGGTGATTGGGGCTCCACTTTCAAGGGTAACGGTCTCAAGTCTCTATCAGGAAATGGATACATTGATTGAGAGAATGCTGGAAAAAATGGGAGGGGAAACATGGAAGGGTAAGGTAAGGCTCCGACTTTTTTGTCTTGCAGCCCCACAAGTCCTGTTGAACCAAAGTACTTTTCAGCAATAGAAGCAATAGCCTTTATAGAATCATTCACCGCTCCTGACACCGCAGTCTGCTCCTCTAAGGATGGTGAGAAAATGGAATGATTGCTGTGGTCTTTCTTATTATTTATTGACGCCAGGCTCTGCAGAGAGCTTACTTTTTCTTTGAACATTTTACCATTTTCTTTAAATTTCTCTTTCTCACTTTCAATGTCACTTTCCAGATCAGAGCCCGAGGTGGTTTCCAGGTCACTGCCACTGGGGGTACTGACATCGTCAAGGTCAAGGTCACTACTCTCTGACTGGTCACTGAGTTTCTCATGCGGCCTCTCTTCAGAGGACCCTTCTGGTTGAAGCTCCACTGGCTTATTCTCCCCTACTGATGGTTGTTTATTTAGTGCCTTCAAAATATCCTGGGTGGCTGGCAGTATCTGAGGATTTGTCATGAGGGGACTTTGGCTTTTGTTTGACTGATCTGTGCTCGGAAGTCCTTTAACAGGAGAACTAGTAGGTAGCAAAGGTGGCCTGTGGTACAAGCCTGAAGGAAACAGACCGGGGAAGCTAAAAGAAAATCCAGGAGCTGTTGGAAAGGTAAGACCAGCAGGATGCCTATTGGCTCCAAAATAGTCAGCAAGGCCCGGATTTGCATGATTCATATTAACCATGGACGTTTTATCCATAGCTGGGGTTCCAGGAAGAGAAATGCCTTGGCCAAAAAATCCTCCTGCTGCAAAATGGTTCTTGCCCTCACAAAATCTCCTGTGTTTATTTAAGGAAGACGTAGTGCTGAACATTTGTCCACAGTCTTTGCACTTGATTTGGGTTCTGCAATCAGCATGCATGCGCTTATGACGACAAAGGTTTGAAAACTGAGTATAGGATTTATGGCAGACCTCACCTGTATGTAAACAACAACAACAACACATCTCAGGCTTTGTGGTAATTGCCCCCACCCTCAAAGTTGTGCAAATAACACCATTTTTTACCCGCCAAATGTCAATGAGAGGTCTGGGAGCACAAATGTACAAAAGCAACTGTACTCTCCAAAGCAAGGCATCCAAGCAGACAAATGTCAGAAAACAGCACCAAAACCCACTCCAACCAAGCAGAAAAGGTCTGGAACCACTAAAAGACACACTCTCCTCATTTGCTCTTTGCATTGCACAGTGCTGCACATTCAGTACCATTATCCCACGTTGCATTAGCCCCTGGAGCCGCCCAAAAGCCACCGTGCTGTGACCCTGCATGAACCCACGGTGCTCCTGTGTGACAGCACAGGTGTCTTCAAATGGCATCCATTTATGTCACTATTCCCATGTGGAAATGAATCATTGAAATGAATCATTAAAATAAATATCTGCAGGACCAGACAGAGATGAAGCTGCCTCACAGAGCTTTCACTCTGCAAGAAGAGGAAAGAGGTGAAGGAGGAGACAACCAGTTATTTCCTATTTCCAAGTGTAATTGTAACAAACTTTTTTTTTTCCACTTACAATGAAAAATTTAAACTCATGGAAGTCCAGGTTGGACCCTGGAAAACCTCAATACTCTCATATGTTCAATGCATTTCTATTCATGCAAAGCATACAGTGCTTACAGGTGCTGTAACTCTAAATTCCACGTCTTAACTTCTCTAGTTTTAGTATTGCTTATTTGCCTCTTGCACATGATAAGATAGACCATATTTCAACACCAATTTCCTTTAAGAATGAAACTGTCTTTATTTGCATGTCTGATGCTCAGTAAGAACCTGATGAATTTCCTTTTAAACACTTCTGGGATGTCACAAATCAAAGTCTCACAAATGCAGCATTTGGGAGAAAGCCTGGGAACACACAGGGGAGCAGATCTACCTTGGGGTCAGGGTCTGATCTAGCCTGTGACACTGCAGGCTGGAGCTCAGCTTCCAGTAACCTTCCACAGTGGCAGAGTCAATCACATCACTGAGGCAAACACTGATTTTGCAGGCTCCTGATTTTCTGGAGCCTTTAGGGAGCAAATTGGGGCAGCAAGCAAGTTAAGAGTCTGTAAGTACAAGTGGGGTTTGGAAGAGGGCAATGCTTAGTTCTCCAGTGCCTTTTTATGTCCCTTCTTGGAATCCTCTGGATGAGCAGGAGCACCAGGCAACTCCTAAGGCTGTGCTGTGTCTTGTGCTCTTCATTATGCCAAAATTTGTCTGTACCTATGCACTACCTTGCTTCTAACAGTATCAGCTCCAGACTTGTTTGAAAACAAGGCAACACCACCAACAGCAAGCACTGTTATCCCTCTGCAATGAATCCTTTTTTTTTTTTTTTTTTTTTCCCCAGCCAGGAAAAAGCATGTGGCCACTTTATTTTTATTTAATTTGTGTTATATCATAAACTCTCATCTTTCACACATCAAAGCCGCACAACAATACGCATTGTGTATTCTGAGGCCTTTTTAACAATCATTTTCATGATTTGAGACAGTCTGACATAATTTACAATGGCTCTATTTTAAGCCTGCAGAGGAAACTGAATTGAATGTATCCCATCCTGCACTCTTGGTTCCCATGAACTGCAATCACGTCCTCTAACTTCCACTCGCACCGGGGCCGCGCTAACCTTCCTGCTCCTCCAAATCCCTGCCCTTGAGAAACTCCAATGCTTGTTGTCATCTCCTAACTGTTTACCTCTTCAGCAGCCTGCCCCTTGCCTCTCCAACAATGCTGCTATTGTTCCCGGGCCTGATCCTGCCCCATCCACCCGCTCTTCCCCTGCTCCCATCCCACACTGACATCCCCGGGACAATTCGTGGGGTACACGGTGCAGGATCGGCCCCAAACACAGGAAATTTGCAGTGCAGTCATTCAGGAAGAGGGCTTGTTTTTATGTATCAGTTACTGTTCCTGCTGGAAATCTTCATTCACAAGGAAAGGCAAGAACGAAGAGAGAGAAAATCAAAAATAAAGCGAAAAATAGAGAGGAAAAAATATGGAAGAGAAAGAAATAAGACAGACAAGAGGGATGAGATTATTCTAGTTTCTTGAAAATGCTTGATTTTCTCTTGTTAAGTAGTTTTTTTCCCTTTCAAAAAAAATTTACTTGCCTATTTAACATAGATATATTTTTTATTTAATAAAGAATTATTTACCACTCATTTTTGCAGTTATGAAGCTCTGATTTTTCTGCAGTTTTCTCGTATTTTTAACCTAATTGCAGGCATAAGATTTCTGTTCCACACTCCAGGGTACAGAATCAAGCCCCTTACCTTCACTGTTGAGGCTTTACACAGCAATTTCCCCCAGCTCCTATCACGTTGATCACAGAAACCAAAATTAAATTGACCCAAATGGTGACTCGAGTGTCACATCCATAGGTTCACACAAGCTCCATCCTGGATATTATGAATCTACTCCTCTCCCATGTGTAAAGCAGCATATGTATTTTTCCAGAAAAAGAAATACCTCAAATGCATGCATTTCCAAGGATAGGCTATTGTAGAATTAAAAATAAATCATGTTTTATGAACTTTTGATCTTCTACCAGGTTGTGTTGAGGTCCTGCTTCTTATTCACATGGCTTTATTTAAGATAAAGCTTTGGTCAGGTTGGCTGGAATTGGCAAGGACTGAAAAGAGGGGTATTGGTACAGATTAGATCTGCCTAAAATCTGGGAAGTTCTCTCTTAAAGAAGGGTGGTACATTATTAAACTATTATTCTCCATTAATATATTCCAAAGTCCACAGAATCAAGAAATATTCAACTCTGGAGAAAAGCAAAAATATGCACTTAAAATTTTAAGATCCTTACAGGCTATTAAGGGAGATACAAATTAATAATTTGAGTAAATGCATTTTATCTTTTATTTTTAAACTAAATTCAATCAATAATAGCAATACCATTAAAATATGTAAATATTTACTATTATAATCTCAGCAAACAATTAACAGCTGTACCAACAATTTACCTTACTGAGCATTGAAGTTATTTAAGACTATTTAATGAGGTGCTGCTTGCTCAAGGTGCCTCTTGCATTCATTCTATTTAATCCATGGGCTCTAAGGGCTGGCAAAAAAATTTTGTGCCCAGGTGGAAGCCCTTGCTCCTTTCCTTTTAGGGACTGTCACCTGAAGCCTGGGTGTATCACAGCATCAGTGACTGGCACACCCAGTGCCACAGGGATTCTCTGTCTAAACTGACTGTGACACCTCCATGGATATTCCCAAGAGCCAGGACTCCTCAGATAAATTTATGTTTTAAGATCTACCTCCTTTTCATCATATGACTTAAACTTTTGTAGGTGGTTATCAACTTTAATTGTTTCCATGTATGAAAGCAACAGAAGCCGGGTTTGATTTCTGCTGTTACACCTTATTACACCCTTTAAATCTCACTGACATGCTTTTAAGCAACTAACTTGTAAGAGAAGCTTCCCTCCTTGCAGCTTTTATTGTTCTACAGACCCCAGGTTTAACACAAACCCCCAATCTGACTCAAAAATTACAAAAAATTAATCTCGTGCCTACGCACACTCTGTACGGTGATTGTCTCTGGACCCCAAATTAGCCAGCAGTTAAGTTTGCATATTTTCTGCTTATTAAAAAAATTACTGTAAGTAGTATTTAGAATATGTTCAGTCTATTATGGCATGTGGTTTCTATTTGTGGAGGCTGGAGATTTTGCAAAGGCAGTGAGTAATTGCCTTCGTGTTGGTGAGTTTTCACTCAAGCTTGGGCGGCACACTGTAACAAGAGACAGTTGCCATAAACAGACTGGTACGAGTAAATCCTGGTGTGTGGCCTGCTGGTGGAAAGCAGATATCTGCTCTAGGTGACCCCACCTCCCTCTCACAGCTCGGCAAAGCTGACCAAACATGTGGTCTCCAAACCCTTTTGTTCTTCAGTTGCACGGCTGTTATCCATAGGTTGCTCCATGGGGTTTCATCCCTCACACTACATTGTGAAGAATACCAGTTGTTCTTTTGATTTATCAGGAAAAATAGGAGCAAAAAGCATTTGAGAGATTATTTCATTCATGAGAGGTTCCACTTAGAGACTTCTATGCAGGATGTTGCAATAGGCCTACCTGAGGAGTCCCAACCTAACCAGTAGTTCATTTTCTAATTAAGCATAATCATTTAATCTGCAATCAGCTTTAAAAATTATTAGTGATATTTCATATTGAATCTATTTATACATTTTCTCATTGAAGGGGTCCAAACCTAAAGTATTACTCGCCCAATGGCAGGTTAAACACTTTGCACAAATGAGTTGTTTAAGCCAATACTCCTCTTGAGAAAATATATTAGCTTGTAACCAATGCTTTTCACAGGTGTGGTGCAGATATTTTGGTAAATTATTGTTGAGAGTAGCAAAAGATTGAGAGGTTTAGCAGACAAGTAGGGGAGATGGTCAAGGTACCTTTCAAGTCACAGCAGGTGCCTGAAAAGGTTGTGGTGGACAGCAGCACTACCAAGAACAATACTTTAAAATATTTTCTGCCTCTGCTTCCCAGTGAAAGGGAGGGAAAGCAACCTGCACCCTTCTCAAGCAGGTCTGGCTCAGCAGCAAAGGCAACCTGTGAGGTGCTGAGGATCCCGTTTAAGCCCAGCACAGAGCTAGGCTCACATCCAAGGAAAGTTTTATTGCTGGAGAAGCTGTTAGTGAAGATCTAACAGCTCAGCTCAGTCCTTAAACCTGGGGCATGCAGAGGAGCCTCGAGGAAGGCGGCAAGATGAATCTCACTGCCTCTGAGATTTGTTTTCCAGCTCCAGCAAAAGTCATGGCATCTGCTGTGGAGACTCTGCAGCCCAAAATCTGCTCCAAAAGCAGGAGGAGAGCAGCTAGCCCAGCACAGTGCAGAGCAATGAGGCTGCAGCCACCAAGCCTGGCTCCTTCTGGCTAAATCCCACTCCCCACTTTGCATCTGTGCATGGAAAAACATCCCTGGGGCAACAGGTACATTTATACAGCACAGAGTGTCTCTCTGGAAAGGAAAATCACATGAAAATAACTCCTTGCATTGCACCACAAATTAGCCAGAACTCATTTCAGTAACTCAGCCCTAGTGACACAGGTGGGAAATTCAAAGGGAGCAGAACACAACCTCCTGCTTCCAGACTGCGCTGCTTTACGGCAAGAGAAACAACACTTAATCAAAGAGGTTTAGTTGAAGACTTACATATGAAAGGTTTGACACTGCTGTGGATGTGTTTATGCTGTTTGAGGCCTGAAGAAGTGGCAAAGGTTTTGCCACACTCTGGACAAGCATGAGCACGTGCCCCCACGTGCTGGGAACGAATGTGCCTCTGAAGGTTGCTGGGGTCCGTGAAAACCTGCTAGGAAATGAGTACTGATTAACCAAGAAACTTGACTGCAGAAACAGCCAGTTATTACAACAGCCTTTTAAAATTCAAACCTTGGAGCCATTTTTGGGAGTATTCTAAGATTAAAACCCTTGCTATTCACCCAAGTATTGTGTTGGTCTGTTACCTCCTTTGCAGAAGATGCATTTGACTTTGCCATTAAAAATTGCACATTTGAGGTCAGGGACTTCATGGGAAATAGATAAAAATGTGGCTGCTTGAAACCTCTAAGCATTAGTGCATTAGAAATACTTTATACTGGTACCTGAGTGTGTGACAAGAAGTAATCCTGTACACAACCCAGAGCTAGAAACCAGGACTTGGTTGCATCTTATAAGTGTCAGCTCAATATGAAATTACCATTATAGCAGCAAATCTACCTAAAACCAAGTAAGTCCTCATGCAAAAGGGCCAAGATTTGGGAATCTGATAAAAAGCAATGCAAAGTACCACATCCTATACAAATAATCCCCACAGCAAGCCCAGTGCTGGGAAGTGATGTAGATGCTTTAGAGATGAGAGGTGTACTCAGTGCAGCTGGGGTGCATTGCTATTGCTTATTTTTGATTTATATTGCAGTAGCAGCCTAGGGAATCCTCTGCCCCGTGTTTCCCTGGGGATTCTTGTCCCTCATTGACCCTCTTCCACCCCACCAATCCTCTCAAGGAGCCAACCCCTGAGCTCAAAGGTGCCCAGCATCCTGCATCAGTGCCCATTTCAGACTCCACAGCCGTTTCCAAACCAAAAGGGAAAGAAAAACAACATCTTTTCAAAGTAGAAGTGAAAACCCTTGAGAAACCATCTGGAGCATGGCAGAAGCTCTATATCCTCCTGCATGCCAGCCTGGGGCACCCCCACTTCCACACTCCCCTGCCTCCAGCAGCACAAGAAGTGCCAGGCAGCCTACAAATTCACTGTACCTTGGCACAGTTCTCACACTCGTAGTGCTTCCCGCTGTCGTGAGACATTTGGTGACGTATCAAGTTGGACTTCCAGTTAAAAGCTTTGGGGCACTGGTCACACTTGTACTCCCTCTCCTCGCTGTGTGACAGCATGTGCTTCTCCAGGCTGTGGAAACAGGAACAGGGCTCAGTGAGGTGTGGGTTTATAGGAAGAGGAGAGAGCAGAGCACACAGTTACAGTCAAAAGAAAAAAAAATTAAAAAGCCTCAAAGGCCCAATCCTGACAGAAATAAGTCCTGTGAGTTCCAGGCTCACCCCAGCCAGGAGGCAGAACCTCCTTCTCCCCACCAGAATAACACATCCTCTCATGTTTTGCCAGGCCACTTGCAAATGCTCCAGGAGATACTGCTGCCATCGCTCCCCAAGGAGATTATTTCATACACCTCTCAGTATTTCACTCTGGTAATTCTTCCCTGCAGTCTGAATTATTTCTGCCTTATGACTTTCCCTCTAAACACACCTTGGATGCCACCACCTGCTATAAATCCACTCCTTTGATGGGAGTCAATTTTTCTTACCGCAGGAATAGATGAGGAATAGCTCCTCTGGAGAAGACAGGATGAGTTTAAGAAGCTGTAGATAAGGTACACCACAACTGAAGTTATTCTTGATGATTATTATTAATTGTGTGCAATTGTGGGGTTGTTTAGTCATTCATTTCTTAGTGGTTTACTCAGCCTATTATTAGGATATTCAATGCCCACCTAAATTCCGTTGTACATCTTGAAATTAATTTTAGTCTCTGAATTTTTATCATTCATTTGTAGCGAATATGTATTTTCAAGCACCTGTATTGCTTGGTCACATACAGAGTCATAACTCACACCACTGCTTGAGGGAAGATCGCTACGTAATGCAAGAGTGGATTCACAGAAAACCCACTGGAAAGTGGGAATTTTAGCCTGAGATGCCCAAACTGTTTTCACATGAAGCTCCCACTGACCTCTGCTGAATCAGTGACAAAACCTGCTGGGGTTACAGCCTTGTTTGGGTTATGTAGCCCAAACAGCCACCTCCATTCTCAGCCACAGGCAATGGAAATGCTTTCACACTTCCAGTCTTCTTCTTTTGGGGAGGAAAAAATAATTCTGGCTTCTCCTCCTAATACTTTTATAACAATTGACTTTCCATCACTTAAAAAAATTTTCCATAAGACCTGGAGAGATTCTTGTCCCTGGCTGTGTCGTGACCGGCTGTCAGCACTGGGCACTCCTGGACCCAACACCCCCATCCTCCTGCTCAGCTATTTCTCCATGTCATTACTCACACCCTCAAGCACAGCTCATTTGGGCCTTTTGTTTTATATAATCTGGATATAGCACACTTTGACACTTTTTTGCAGTGAACTGTCTGTGTGGTGTATGAGCCGTTCAATAATTCAGAAGTTTGGAGGATGGCTGCATTCACTCTCATTTTTCACTCTTTCTCACAGTACTGCCCATCTATTTATGATGACTCATTCTTTGTTTTCTGCCCTTTCTCTGCAATATTTAATATTTTAAGCTAAATTTACATTTCCTCAATGATTCCCATATGTTAGATATCATCCTCTCGTTCACAGGGAGGAAAGAACTTTAACACTGAATAACTCCCAACATGCAAAAACCTCACAGACCAGAATCCTTCCTCACACAGGCTGCTGGAAATTCTTCTGACTTGATCTGCCTCCATCAGCCCCCTCAGACTGAAAATCAGACAGATGGAGCCACACACTGCCCAACATCAGCCAGTGAACAAGACCTTGTGCCTGCACAAATTCCTGCTCAATGGGGTGACCTACACTGGGGAGTGATGTTTCACACATCACATTTCAATTTCAATGTCATTAGTTTTGTCCAGGTGCAAGGATCATCCACTGATCTGAGACACCCCACACAATGCTGGGGTAGCTGCTCCATGGAGAGGGGTGAAGAAACATTTCTGTTTTGGGAGAGAGGGCTCCATCTTGCAGAACCAGCATCTGCAGCATCCAGGAGCAATTATTCAAAAGGACCAGCTCTGGGCATGCAGAAAACCATGCTAACCTCCAACAAACACCATGAGACCCTGGATCATGGACTAGCAAGGATTTCTGTGAAACATACAAAATATTCTAAATTGACAACCCAGCTTTTAAGGGGAAAATGATGCACACGTTCCTGTGCTGAAAAAGAGCAGTGCACAGTCACTCTGGTTGTGCCCACACAACGTGGAAAAAAAAAAGAACATAAGATGGGAGTGTGGGAATGGTGCTAAGACTCTGAAAACAAGAGATCCTGGTTATCAACCAGCTTCCTATGAAAGGCACTGCCCCATTTCAGCAGAACATCTGGCCTAGGGCTTTGCTATTGAGATATCTCAACATTACTATCAAACATTAGTTGAGGTTATCCTTCCCCAGGTCAAGAAATCACCAAGATGTGAATCTGTAAGGGATGTGCTGCAAAAGTTCCTGTGTACTCTCAGTATCTTCCAGCAACTTGCAAAATTTGCTGATAATCTGCACTGTAATATTGTATTTTAAATAATCACAGAAACTATAGTGACAGGAAAGTTGCACTGTTTAAATTCTATGTGTATTTTGCACACAGGTCTCCCTGTTTTAACAAAGAGATAAATTTAAGGAAACGACAAACCCTGGTGTTTTATGACCATACAGCTAAAAATAAATATCAACATATATATTTATTAGCATCTAGAACCCATCTCTAAGTAAAATGGCTTGTTTGCAAAGACAAAATTGGTAACATCAGTGAACAACACTAAGAGATGTTTCAAATTATTTCTATCTAAGATTAAGGAACCCAGGCCTCAGTCGATGTGAAGTAGAAGTACTCCTGTGATTTCACTGTAATCAGCCCAATTCAGGCCTGATTAGCAAAAGTTGCAGCTTTTAATCTAAGGTCCTCACTAAGGACTTCAAGCACAAGAACCAAATTTCTGACTTATTTAGGCTCTCTTGCTTTTTATACCATAAACCACCAGTTGGCATAGAAATCCTGCTCATCTTCATCTTTGGTTTCTGTAGAAGGTGATTTTATCAGGTTCTGATGCCATGCATGATCCAGCTGAAACCATCAGAGAATCTGCCCCATTCAATCACATTTTAAGCACCTTCTCCTACCTTTGTAAGTCTGGGAAGACTTGGTCACACTCTTTACACTCCTGGATTTCATGCACGTCCTGAAGGTCACTCTCATTCTCGAGCTTCTTCTGGAAGTCCTCCTCCACCATGGAGAAGGCAGAGTGAGGTGTGCTGCAGGGGAACTTCTGGTGGTCCACCAGCTCAGCCTTGGACTCGAAGAGCTGGTCACAGTCCTCACAGCGGTACTGGCGCTCCTCTGCAACACACAGGGGGTGGGCACAGGGACACCACTTCAGTTTTCACTCCTTTTTAACCACCACCCCACCAGAAGCTGGATAATGGTGTGGTTAACAAATTGCTCTTCAATAAAAGAAGAGGAAAACCTCAAAAGAAAGAAGGATTCTTAAGAATGCTTTATAATAATGCTTTGATTCCATGTTAACTGCCAGGGTGACATCCAACAGGAATACCTAACACTGGCTTAGGACAAAAGTTTAAATAGCAAGGACAAGTGTTTAAATACCACCCTAAATGGAATTATGCAGGGTCTAACATGGATATCCAGCAGAGACTGCCATTCTCTGTGTTTCTCAATGAAAGGGACTGACTCAGACACAAACACCAGCATCTAAAATAGTCAAAAGGGTGTTTAGAGTTCTTAAAAGCCTCTTCACTTTCATTACGGTCCTTCTGCAGCACCTAGCCCTGTTCAAAGTAAGTCAGAGACGCAGGAAGTTAAATTCTTTGCTTTAAATTTTAAAAAATTGGTCATAATTTTTTACTGAGAAGCACAGAATATCAGTAAAATGTTACTTTGGAGTTAGTAGTGCATTCCCTTAACTAGTAATTCCTGCAAAAGAATAGATTAGCTGAAGAAAATCCCCAAAAAACAAACTTGGAGAAGAGCATCCCACAATGGTTTTTTCCTGCTACATTTTCTACTGTTGGTCCATACAAGGAGCCAGACACCCTGGTTGGGTTCCAGATATAAATGCCCTGAGGCTCTGAGTCAGAAAGTCACTGGCTGGAATCCCCAGTGAATGTTCTTGGTTGCTACTTGACAGTTGAGCTGATCCAGAGAGAGTGTCATGGGGCTCTGTTCTTGGCTGTCCATGAGCAACACTTTGGCTCAGTCTGCTTCTAAATCAGCCCTGTGGGACATGATCCTGCATGTGACTGCAGAGATTTCCTCTGGTGTCATTTATACAATAGCTACTTGACCATGGGGACTAAGCAGGGAGAACAGTGTGCTGGACAGGGGAACACCTTCAGCAATAACTAAACAAAGTTACCACTGGGGGAAAAAACTCAAAACCAAAACCAAATGGGAATGAATGTATAATCCCCACTTTTTTCTTATGAGAACAAGAAATACTACTTTAAATGTAAAAGCAGTTACAAGAAAGTGGAAACCTTAATAATTCCTTCCCTATGCATTGTCCCTGAATCCCTGAAAATTTGTGAAATGTCCCTCTTGGCATAAACTGCAACATACTGGGCATTAAGCAGATATCCCACACCCAGTTCCCCCTGTGGCTGATAACTCACTGCCCAACAGGCAGCACAGCGAAAGGAGTTTCAACTCTGGAGTTTCAGATGAAGAATCTGTGTATGGGATGAGCAAAGGACAAGTGTGAGGAGTAAGAATGTCTGAGATGTCCTCACAAGTGACAGCAACATTGACAACCTCAGATTTCCTCTTTTCAAGGTCACAGTTGTTTGGCTAAATGATATAAAATAACCTATAACCAGGGCCCATACGTGTCCTGCAGGAACAGCACAGTCTTGAGATAAGGACATGGATGTTGTTCTTCTTTTGCAACCCCACAAAGCCATCAAGCTTCAATCAGGAGCAGAAGGGCAGAAAATGGACAAATGCAACCACAGTCCAGCTCTCCTCCCTGGCTGCAGTGAAGCCACCCCAGATTTCAACAGAAGAAAAAATCTGCCTAAATCCTGGGTCGATTTCAGTGATACTTTCTGTCAGATGAAACAGTAAGAAGAGGCTAACCGTGGATGTCTGGAGCCATTGTCTCATGTGAATAATCTTCACTCTTCATGAACAGTAAGAGCTCCTCTCCTGGTTCAATATCTGCTACCACTCTGTAGAATATCTGGGAAAAAAAAAAAAAGAAAAAAATCAGAAAGAAAAAAGCAAGGTAAGCACCATAACAGGCAAAGAAGCATCAACCCCTGCTGGTGAGTGTGGCAGAGCTCATGATGTGCTGCTGGAGAGGAGCTGATTGACCATGGCAGGTCTGCTCCTTCCAGTACAGAAGTCGTTGTGTTTTGTGCTCTGTGAGGATAAAAAGGTCTGCTTTCAACAGCCTCTGCTGCAAAACGAGCTCTGTGATGACTGCAGATATCACCAGCAACTTGTCTACTGAGTTATACCCAACCCAAATACAGAGCAGCCATAAAACACATCCCTGAGTGATCCTGGTAAGGGAAGGAACTCCTGTTGCACTGAGAAAAGGTACTAAAGTAACTTCAGTGCTTGGACTGAATTATCTTAGACGTCTTTTCCAGCCTTAATGTTTCTATAATTCTAAAGCAGACATGAGGAAATGCTGCTGGTTAAGCCATGGGCATCCAGCCCCCTGTTCCAACCATCTACACAGTCCAGAAAGCTGTGAGGAGAGAAGCTTGTAAGAACCAGTGCACCTGGTTATTCCTTAGCTTCAAATGGAAACCGAGGGAAAAATCAGTCCTGGATGAAGAAACACTGTGAGCAGCCAAAGCTGCTGGTGGTGGCCCTGGCCTGTGACACCTTGTCCCCTCACACAGGTGATGCTGGGCTGTGGGAAGGACCCTCTGGGGAGGCAGGAGGTGGGGAGGGCAAAGGGGACACCCTCCCTTGGGTCCATGCACCAGAGGAAGCACACGCCAGCACCAGGAGACTCTGCCGAAAGGAAATTCCCAAAATCCATCTGGCTGCTTTCTGTCTCAGCAGGAAATGTGAAGAGCACTAAAAAGCTCCATGAAGCAGCTCAAATAAATATTAGTAACTTCCTCGGGCCTTGTTAAACAAAACCACATGACAGCTATGTTTCCTACGCTAAAAAATGATGCCTTTGCTTTTTCTCAGACTGATGTATTTTTAAAGGGTTTGCTCCCAAACTCTTAACTCTCAACACTCATTGCAGCGCATGGGGAGAGAGGCAGCAAATCACCTCCAGTGTTCAAAGCCACACAGATGAGTTTGTCACAGGTAGGGACAGGTGTCTGGAGGTCTGTAGGTGCCTTCCCTGCCCGGCCACACGTGGGCTGCCAGCCCTGGTGGGCGCTGTCCTTGCCCAGGCACACACAGACCATCACTCACCAGCACATACCGGTGTCCTCCAGGAGGTGGCTGTACAGCCTAATCCTTCCTGCCTGCGCAGGCTGTGCCCACGGAGATGGAATAAATACCTAAAAATACCGGGTTTGGATGCATTTCCTCAGATTTGGGTGATTTTTTTTCTCTCCAGTTTGTCCCAAAAGCCACTCCAGAGAACAGTGCAGGGAGTGGCAATGGAGGCTGCCAGGGCAGCTCATCCAACACCCCGGCACTCACCCCTCACCAGGTGACAGAAGTGCTGGCAAAACATATCAGGCACAAGGTACCAGTGCCACAATCCCCTGCTTGTGATCAATTTTCCCCATAAAAAGCAGGAGAAGGAGTTTATGGGCAGTGTGATCCACCCTCCTTCCTCACCCACAGCACACTCATGGAACCACCAGCCTGGGCTGCTTGGGCTTCCCATCTGTATCTCTTGTCGAGGGGATTTCAAACTCCACCGAGTGTTTTGGAGGCCAAGAGAGCCTGGCAGTGTTCTGTGTATGTCTCTTCATGCAGCCAGGCAAATATCTGGTACCACAGCTCCCTGTGGATCCAATGCTGCTGTTGGTGCTAAAGTATTCCTGGTGGGCTTCAGCATGCTGGGGTTGCACTGAGGGAACACAGCTCATCCCATCAAAGGCCAAACCACATCTAAATGAAGCCAGCTTTTACCTCCTGCAAATAAACCTGATGACAGTGCCACATCCAGTGAATGTTTGCTGCAAGCAATGCTTAGTTTTCCATTTGTTACGATGGATGTATTGGGAAGTGGATTTTTAATTCCAGAAGAAAAATGGCCTCTGTATATCTGAAAGGAAGCTGCAGTTGGATCTGTGGAAGACAGGCCCAGTTACTGGCTGGTTTGGGGTGAAAATAATACGTGGAATAATGATATGTGCACACTGACTGAAGAGATTTCTGGAGACCTCCATCTTGGATGCAAGCAGAAGCAGAATCACCACACAGCCAGGAAGGACTTCCACCATCCCAGAGGGATTGTGCCAAAGCTTCTGCTCTGCCCAGGACTTGCTTCTGCTCCCAGGTTTTGTTTCCCAGTCAGGTAAACATTGCTGTTCTTCCTGGGTTGGTGCTGCATCCACACCAAGGACCGAACAAAAACCACAGTGGAGCCTTCTCTGGTATTTTCCCTGTCCCATCAAAGGTGTTTGGACAGACCTTTTCACCTCCCATCACAGAGGGAGGACACATTGACTGGGGCATAAAGAGGGTCTTGTTCACAACTGCTGGGGAGCATTGCTTCTCTTGGGGAAGCCCAGGATGAGGCAGCATCTTTCCTGCAGCTGTGGGACACATCCCTGAGCAGGGAGCACACTCTGCAGCCAGTTGTCTTGTCTGCATTGCTATTTAAAAATCCAGAGATGATCCAATTACCTATCAGAAACTGCCTGGCCAGCCTCTCTGTCTGTCAGCAGGGAAACAAGATGAGTGTTTCAAAAAACTCAATTTTTTAAGTTGAGTAATGTTTCTTTATTTTGCATCTCAGGCCTAACATTCTCCAAAACAAAGGCTGAGCGACAGATTTCCAGCTCTAGTGTTTTCACATCGTTAGAGTACTAACTTTAATTATCATTAAAAATAATTTTTAAATTTCTGTATGCACAGAAAAAATTCACCTGCACTCACCGTTTATACATCAATTTGCAGTGCAGTGAGAATCTAAAACACATTGAAGTTTAAACCAAAACAATCATGCAGGTAAATTCATTCTGATTTTAAGAGGTATCCTTATTACTTCACATGAATATCTTTTTTTTTTCCTCACTCTTCCCACCTAAAACCTCCTGGAATTACCCTGTCTGTGAAAAAGTGAGAAGCCAACTGTTGAAACAAACCACAGTGCCCAGATTTTGAGGCAGCAGCAGATGACTGAGGGCAGGTGGGGAGGGGAAGGGAGATCCCACAACCTCCAGATGGGAAACCTCAGAAATTCCCCCCCAGCTCCACAGGTACCCCTTGGGCTGTCTGTGTTTTGTAAGAACAGCACCTCTACCATGGGCAGTATTTTTTGTATTAGGAAATGCTATCATAAAATAAGTGGATTTTTCAATTGCAAAGCTGGAAGATTTCTGGTGCACAGTCCTGACTCTACTGTAATTAATGAAAGGTTTCAATTTTCCGGCTATCATTTCTCCAGCTGACTGAGCCTGCTCCATTAACCAACTTTTTTGGGTTAACCTGCACGGGCCTGCTTGAGAACAAGTATAGGAAGAGCTTCTGCACAGGAAAGGAACAACCAGAGTAGGAGGGGGGAAAAAAAATAAAAGCAAAGTCCAGATGCACATTTCACATGCCCTGGGATCAACGGTGTGTGACTACAGTTTATGTAGGAAGAGCAAAATCGGATTCAGGTCTGGAAACACTTTCAAAGTTCAGGGGGTCCGAGGTGGGGAGAAGCTGGGGGAGGCCTGGCTCATCAGTGCTCTGTGCCTGCCCACACTGCAGGTCAGAGATCTGTGCTACCGAGCAGAAATAAAAGCTCCCAAAGCCATAAAGGGAAAGGGGAGGGGGGCAAAAAAAGGAACACACACAATTCACTTTTAAATGGATGAATAAGGCCTCATTGTTATGAATCCCAGTTTACTTTTCCTGGTCAGGCACTTGAAATTTTATTTATGCTTAATAGACTGCATTTGGCATGTGTAAAGATGACAGAAGCGTGAATTATGAACGACCTTCGACCTATTCAGGAAGTTGTAATAATTGAAATAATAGCGAAACGCGCTCCCCGCGAGCTCGGCTGGGGCCAGCTCGGCCGCTGAGCCCGTGTGCTTTGAAGCACCCCAGCCATCCCCCTGCCCCTGCCAGCCCCACACCGTCCTGCCTGGACCCCCCTCTGCTCCCATCAGCATCCCCCAGCACCAGGAGGGCTTAATTGAAGTCAAGGTTTTGGGGGGAAAAGCAGCAACTCAGTGACTGAGTGCAAGCGAAAGCAGGAACTGCCATGCACACATTTGTCGTGCCCTAAAGAGGAGCTGTGTTCTGGTGCATCCAACAAACCCTTTATTCCTGCCTACAGCTTTGGAAAACATTGCACGTGCCCCAGAGCTGCCTGGGAAATTCAGATTTTAGGGCAGGCTAGAGATGCTGCTCCAACTCGATGCGGTTTGTCCTTTAGTCCCCAGGCCACGTGCTGAACTCCCAGCTCCCACCACAGGGGAGGCACCCAGGGATCCTGTCCTGCCCCACACTGGTGCAAACAGGAGGACCCACTCTGCTTGGGATGGTGAGATGGATGGAACAGAAGACCCCAAAAGTGGATGGCTCCCTGGTGAGCCCCACCAGCACCCACATCCAGCACTCACTGGACCACATTCCATGGGTTCACCCACTCCAAGCAAGGCTGCCTCATCTCCCAGTCCCTTTGGGGAATGTGCCCCAAGAGGCAGCGTGCATCCTGCCACCTGGCACCCACCTCCACACTGCCTCGGAGCAAGAGTGGAACTTGCTTGAAAAGTAAAACAAATTAAATGTCCAAAACTACTAATGAGCGTTCCATCCAAAGAGCTCCATCAAAATCAGGAATTATGCCCGACAGATAAATGAGAAGGACAAACAGACACACAACTTCACAGCAAGCTGTAATTAAGAGTTTGAAGGGAAAAAAACAAGAAAGAAAAAGGTCCAAAATAGTACAGCTTCAATTTTAGCTCCCATGATGAACAACTTGTGCAGCTGGAGAGCTGTGTGATGAAACCCGAGACAGATTCTTTTTGCTAGGCAAATGATAAATTGAAATAAACTGGAGTTTTTTCAAGGGTCAAGGTAAAGGAGTCCTGCCTGAAAGCTGTGCTGGGCCCAAAGAAAACTTCAGCAAAAATCCAGAGGCGAAACTCTGCAAGTGTCTGCATGCAAGGGGCTGCAGGGGCACAAGTGGGAGCCCAGTGGGGAGAAAGGACCCCCCCTTCCCACTGCAGAGAGGGCAGGGGAGCACCACAGTGCCTCAGCACCAGGGCTGTGAATCCTTCTCTTCTTCATTTCCAAAATCTCTATGCAGGAAGGACTGGAGGAAGGATGCTGCAGGAATCCACATTTTTCCACCTTGTGAGGGAAAAGGTGCCTCCTGCTCCTCAAAACAAGAAGGGAACTTGAGGATACCTGTCTGCAGGGCACTCTTTTTGGCATCCTGGGGGGCTGAAGGCCACCTCCCTACCCAGAACCACTCAGATCTTCTTCTACTGTCAGTGAATTTTAGCTTCTGTGAAAGCCTTGGTTCATCCAAGCTGCTCTGGTCCAGCAGAACCTCTTCCTCGGGGGTCACGAACCACTGACACCAGACCCCAACTTCTGTCACCCACTTGTTCTCCTGAGCTGATCTAATCAATCAGTTGTCCTGCAACACCCATGAAACTCCATTAATGAACCACACCAATATCAAGCAAGGTGCAGTCTTGTCCTGGCTCTGTGGTTGCCCATAATTCTCTACACTTTAATGAGCAGATGAGTAAGATTTGACAGCCCTCATCACAAAAAAATCCCTTATCGCTTCTATGAAGCATGAATCATCAAGAAAAACCTCATCCCTTTGGAGAAATGGCAACAACAAGTTGCTAGGTTTGGTTCTAAACAGTTTATTTTAGGTCACATCAGGACAGTCCAATGCTGAGAGCGGTAACACCATGAGTGCATCAAATTCGAGATAACACAGGCAGTCATAAAGCCCAGGCAGGAATGTCACCCACAGCCTCAGCTCTAACTGCAGTAAGTGGAAAATCACCACTGAGCAGCTCTTAGTTCCACCAGCCCCAAGCTAAAACATCCCTGCTCCACTGGAGACCGATTTTCAGTGGGAGCTGGATTAAGCTTTATTTGCTTAATAACCAACAACTCATAGGAAGACTCATGACAGAATAGGGCCCTGTACGAGCTCAGCGTGTGTGTGCCCTCCTGACCCACAACAGCCAAAACCTTAATTTCAGTCTCTGACAACAAAGCCTCAAAACTATTCCTTAAATACACAACTTTTGCAGGTGGCTGTGCAAGGAGCCCCTGCCCGCCACGGATGGGGGGCCACGGCCATAAAACCTGAAACATGAAGCTGTGCCTGCAGATTAAAAAGTTTGTAAAACGTGTAAGGTGGGATCAGGTCTGGTGGAACCTACAGCAGTAGGTTCACTCCTGTAAGTTTATATCACTGACATCAGGCACATTGTTAAGAGTGTGATACTACTGGTTTTGCTCCCTTTGCAGCAGCACGTACTTGAGTGTAAGACAAGGAAACAAAACACACACAAAAACCCACCAAAAACCTATTTCAGCACGCACAGCAATCTAAAACCTCAGTAAAGTGATCTTGAGTCACTCTGAGTTTTCCATGGATAAACCAAGGGGACTCCAGGAGTTGCTTTGCTGTGGGGAAAGAGACCTGGAAGCTCAGGGCAGCTTCAGAGCACTATGTGTCTGCATCACTGTCAGAACTCTGCAAGCAATAAGCAAGATAAAAACAATATTCAGGAGTTTTAACTTCAGCAGCTACCAACAATCTTTCTAAAAAATAAAAAAGTTTAAAAAAAAATTTTGTAGTTTGAAGGTGACCGTGATCTCAGCCTGGAATGTGCGACAGCCCCTGCCATGCCACTGCTTGATTTGCAACTGCACTTTCATTAACAGACATCTTTAAAAATAATGCTTTTGTTGGGCTGACAGCACTGCCAGAAAGCCTAATAGAGCCAGTCATTCTGCAGTCATTAAAAAGATGAACTAATAGATATTTAATGATAGCACAGAGGAGTCGTCCAAGTTAGCAGAAACTGCTCTAGAAACCTAAACTGACTCTGAGCTGAAAAATCACATTCCAGGACAAGAATAGTGACAAGACTATCTGCAGCTCTGCACATGCTGTAGTCTCTTTGGGGAAAAGAAAAAATGTGAGTGCCCTGTTTGTGGAATTTCATGTTTGATATACACCTAAAATTACATATGTTCAGGTTAGATTGGGTATGACAGGAGATAATAGTAAGACAGCAAAAAGAAATCCTAGATCGACCTCATTTGGAATTTAAAAAAAAAAAGTAAAAAAATGCAGCTTTTAAGCCCTACTCCAGCTGCAATCAAATGAAACATGAGTTGCATCCAGCGTGCATGTTTTGACTGCATCCCACCATTATCGAGCTGTTCATCTCAGCAAAGCTCATTTATACAGTCATAAGAAAGAGCCCAGGCCTTTTGTAAAGTTGATCCTAAGTGATGAAACCTAACCTCAGCCGTGAGTCAGGGGGTGGGGTGGTATGTCTCTGAAAAAACTCTAAGAGAGAAAATGACAAAAAAATGTTTTTCTTTCTCTCTTCTTGTTAAATACAGCAGGTAGAACACAGCAGAACAACCAGATTACAAACCACCCTGAGCTCATCTCAATCCTGCCTCGAGCAGTCTGGGAACCATACCTGTCTGTCAGTCAAGCTTGAATTTAGTAGTATAAACTTGTGGGCAGCATGAGGCTGGGAGCGCTGGCAGGATCTTTTACCTTCTCAGGTACAGCCCAATGTTTGCTTGTGAATTTTACAGATGAGTTGAAGCAATTAGGGGTGAACAATTACTGCTGATCGAGTGTCTGTGGCTCAGGAGAGAGTGGCATCTCCGCACTGGGGATGCTCCCCGTGCAGCCAGGGCTGCTGAGCTGTTTTGTGTCCCTGGGGGATGCAAGAAGAACTGGGGTGTCCCCCCACGCCTGCACCCAGCACTGGCTGTGGCTCCAGCTGAGCTGGGGTCTCCCGTACCAGCTGGGCTGCATCGTCTCTGCCCTCTAGCTACAACCACTGATACACATCCTCAGCTCCACCTTATTTTTATTTTCCCTTTTTATTCCCTTCTCTTTCTTTTTTTCCCCTTTTTTTCCCCAGGAGCTACCAAGGCTGAGTGACCCCAGGCAGCCCCACACAGTCTATATGTGCACACTCAGCCCTGACTTGCATTTGTCACTCCTTGTACACGCACACATTTGGCCATGTAACGTCCATTTCCCAGTTTGCCTTCCCATTATATTTTATATTACCTCTGGTGAGCTTGTGCCAGAAGAAAGCAGAAGGAGGAGCTGTTAGAAAGACTTTCTTGCTTTAAAATTTGAGAGCACATTTTTAGCATTAACTTTTTAGGCTCTGGTCATAAAACGTTGGAGTACGCGGACGATTTTGTGGGTAAACGTGCAGCGTTTCCAGAGGGCCAAATGAACAACAATCTCTTGCTGACAGCACCCAGATCACAACATGCTACTTGAAAGACAACCAAATCTTAATTTGCAAATCTCAGCAACAAAACGCTATAAAAATATGGAATTATGAACAGCACGATACTGTGCAAAATAAATAACAAGTCTCCAGTGAATGAAGGGAATTATTGGCAGCAGTACAGCCACCATTACCAAATGTCAGAAATGTAAACACTAAAAAAAGAGAAAGTTAAAAGCGCCATAACTTTCCTTCCAAAGACGTCAAAGCGCGGGTGCGTGTGTGCGTTCAGAGGAGATGCTGGTGGTTCAGCCTTGCCTGCACTTTCAGCTGCAGATCCCCAACACTGACCCAAAGACAGTGAGTTGCTTGGACCAATGCATGTGATTTAACTTCTGATCTTTCCTACCTACACCAGCTCCTGCTCAATATAAAATACTTGAATTTGCTGTTCCAATTAATCTACATAGTTTCCTTTTCTTATCACTGTTACATAAATGCGCAGCATGGAGAGAATTTATCGTTTTTCAGCACAAAGCATATTTCAGCTTGGAAAACGTAACTTGGTTTTTCTAATAACCTTTATGGTTTCTTTAGTTAAACCAGCTGCTGTATAAAAAAGAAATTATCTCTCAGTCTGCTGGCTCGTTCTATGCTACATGTGCTCAGGGCTGAACTGTAAAATTTGGAAATGAAAAAGATCTTCTCTCATAGTTTCTGAGAAAGTTATTTAACCCAGTTTTAATCAGCTATCTCGCATGAGTGAAATACATAGCAGTGGGCTGGAAATAGCAGACTCCCTCACATTCATTTCCTATACGTAAGGAATTTGATTAGAAAGAATGATTTCTAATTGAAGCTTTGTGTCTGCTTGTGATTCTTCTTTCAATACTGTCAAGGCAATTAAATCAGCTAAAAATAATCTTTAGCATTCACCTGATGCAGTTAATTAAGTGGTGAAAAATGAAACATTGATTAAATGAATCGAATCCTACATTGCAGGTAACAAAGTTTAAATTGGAAACAAGAATTCACAATCAGTTGTTGCTTTGCTGTTTTAGATATTTTACTTTAAAGAAGCAAAGCTTCCTCAGCCTAACTTTGCCCATTAAAATATTTCATAATGGCCTGTATTATCCGCAGACAAAAGCAAACCCTGATTTAGGAAACACCTAATAACTCATCAGCATAATTGAAAACAAAATGCTTTACTGCTTTACTGCATTCTTCCTCTGCCTATCTCAGCCTTTTTCCCAACACACAAGGATAAATAATGTTTCAGCACAACAAAGAGTGGATTTAAGTGCAATAAATGAAAAGAAAAAGAAAACCACCGAAGACCCTGATTCAGTACATAAGTACTACGAGTTCCAGCAAAGTGTATGGGAAGGCAAAATAATATCCATGCACGTGTGCATTCAAATCCAAAGCCCCACACATGCAAGTACACTGGTAACATTATCACTTTTGTGTCCTACCCTCTTTCCATTAAATTCATGTTACAGCTTCTGACCAACTCAACCATTTAACATAGCAATCCAAGTGGACTGCAACAGGAGCCAGAAAATGCTCCTAATTCAAAATCAGCACATAATGGCTTTGTATCCCTTAGAAAGCAGTCTTGAATTTTATCAGATATAAGACCAAAAAAGATCATTTATGAATTGAACAACAATATGGAAAATAGAAAATTCGTATTTTCTACCACCCATAATCAAAATTATTCCATTCTGCATTTCCAACTGTACCTTATCTTTTGCCATAAGAGCAAACAGGCCAAAAGCTGTTATGAATTGCTGGTTGTTTTTTTTTTTTCCATTGACACCTGAAAGCTCCTTAAAAATTAAGTCCAGAAAGTGAACACCACATACCTGATCACTTATTTGACATGCAACAAGGTTGTGCTGATTGTAGCATCCAGCAAACTTGATATATTTCAGCCAGTTTCCTACATCTGGTTGACTGGCATCTATGCAGAACTTCACATTGCAAAACTCATCCAAGATCTAAAAAGAAGAATATGAAAGAGTAAATCTTTCTGTCGCAGGCTGAGCATTCCAATCAAAAGATAAATCACAGGTTTCCAGAAAAACAAGTGGATAATAATAATAATAATAATAATAATGGTGTGTTTATTCAGAAATATGTTTCCCTGCTGAGATTTTTTTATCAACTGTCAGAATACATACATAATAAAAAACAATAAATGTTTTGAAAAATGTCTTGACAAATATCTACATGTAATTGAAATATCAAATTTTTGCAATGAAACGTTGTTAATTTAAGAGGCACCTGATTTTCTATGCATTCATCAATGACTATTCTGAAATTATTATTTTCATTAAATAGGACTCTGATAGGAATATAACAAAAATTATTAAAATAGATGGCATTGGCTTCATTTAAGATTTCTGTTTTGTTTCAGGATTTACGTTGATTGCAGCACACATTTAGAATTTTCATAATTGTTGCTCTGAACCAAACTTTATCTGGTAGGCAGAGTTATTTATCTTGTTTTAAAATTACACTTCCCTAACAGTCCTGTGCAACACTTAAATCCCTCCCCTTAATCGAAGCAAATAACAGAACTCCTTATGTCAAAATAGAGAGAATAAATGAAAAACCATGTAAACACTCATGCAAACCATGGCAGTATTCAATACACACCAATAAATGGTTCCAATTATGCAGACAATAAACAAATATAATGAGACTGCTCGTGGACAAGCTAAAGACGATGTTCTATTCTAGTATTATGACAAATTACTAATCATTACAGCGGACTGAATATCATTATTTGCAAGCTTCACCATCGGCCTATCCCAAACTTCCCACGGCCTCCCAGGGAGCTGACTGCTAAATTGCAACTTCTTCGCCTCGGCGCAGTCAGCAGCCACCCGATTTTAACAGCAACATAAAGGAAACAACCTTAAACGCCCCAAACGAAAAGCGAAGGGCGAGGGAGGCTGTGCCCCGCCGGGGAGCGCATGGCGCTGCGGCCGGAGCCGGCGCTGCCGCTGCCCGGTCCCGGAAGCCCTCGGCAGATCAGTGCCCGGCGCCCACGGCTGTCCGTGCCTGGAGCCCACGGCAGATCTGCGCCCGCAGCTGCCGTGCCCGGAGCCCACGGCAGTCCCTGCCCGGAGCCCACGGCAGTCCCTGCCCGGAGCCC
>VZTT01059190.1:0-10001 GCA_013400855.1 Buphagus erythrorhynchus | reverse complement strand
TGGGTGTTATATTTGTTTATTTTTTGCAATTATATCTAACTTATCTGGCAACTTCAATCCCACCAGCATGCCCCATATTTTGCTCTTGCTTTTTTGGAGTTTTGCTTCTTTGAAGATATTTTCTGACTAATGTTTGCTGTGTGCTGGCTGTGTCATCATCTCAAAAGCTGAACTCAGTATATCAGAGCAATTTGCCATTCACTAGCATAAAAAATTCCACTGAGATAAATGCAAATTCTGCAGCTGGGGCCTGACCAGGGCTGGGATTTTGGACTGGCTGCTCTGCAGAGCTGTGCTTTGTACAGGCAGAGAGCAGCTCCAGGCTGGCTGTGATGGATGAGCAGGGTTCTGAGGCTGCTGGGATCCTTCCTCTGCCCAGCTGACAGAGCAGCAGAGACTCTCAATCTGAGATGTGGATTTTCCCATCATGGGCTCCAGGTCTGAAACTGGACCTGCTGCTCAATCTTCATGGAAGGGCTGTGGGTTATTTTCCAGCCTGTAGGACTCAGCCACTTGATAGTAGATCAGGGCAGGAAATATTTCACCTGTTTTTGATTGACTCGATCGTCTCAAGGACCATAAACTGTGAATATGTCCATTTTTTTTTAAATATTTATTTACAGTTCAGGTCAATAGTCTCCAGAAACACAATTCTGCTTACAAACGAAATTCCTGGGCTGCATTCCCAGGCGTTCCCATGTGACTTGAGCATTTTTAGCAACTAAGTGAACAAATGCAAACATATTTTCAGGGCAGGGGAAGCGTTGCTATCCACATTCTGTCCCAGAGCCTGGGAGCTCTCCCCAGGTGCCCTGGCTGTGACAAGGCAGAGGTCCCTTCTGTGGAGCATCCCTGCCTGGGGACCCTGGCAGGTCAGGCACAGGGATTTTGGCCATCTGCAGCTCAACAATGCAAATGGAATCTCTGTCCCATGGCCCCAGTGTGGCCAATGCCCTGGGTGCTCCCCTGGCAGGGCACAGCCCCTGCAGCAGCTGGGAATTGTCTTTCCTGTGAACTTCTAGGCTCAGGAGAGGTGCATATCTGTTTTTTTAGATGCCAGGGAAGAATTGATGCAGCAATCATCAGGGCTCTCAGCAGCCATCACTTCACCTGTGAGTAAGAAATGAATTTTCACAGAGAGGAAATGGTGTCCCCTGGCCAACAAAGCAACATTGTGGAAAAGTCCTGACCTTAAAAGCCATGCTGACCATGCAGCAGAGCTTTACAGGTCTTTTGGTGTCTGTATTGCTATAGCAGGTCAGGCTGAGCCTGAAAAATCCGAATATTGGGATTGTTCTCACTTCTCCAGTCCATGGACAGAGCTACAAATTATTGACAGCAGCCTGAAGAAATGCTGCATCCGTGCCTGAAACCCTTGCTAGTACCCAGCTACATTTTGGTCACAAAACCCTCTTAAGTCCTTCCTAAAAAGCCACATCACATCATAATGTAATTAATGAACAGCAAAGCAAACACTTAAATATCAACTGGTTTTTGCACATATACTGAAGGGATCAAAAGCAAGCAGCAAATCCATCTTTATTTTGGCAGGAATAAGGTCTGTGTCTTCCACCTGAGATAGACAGGGATCCTGATGAGTAACAGCCATGCTGTATTAATGTATCAGCATAAAAGCTCAAACAAATTACTGTTATATTCTTGGTTTTCCTCCTTCTGTAGAATTGAACCTTCCCCGAAATCAAACTTCATCAAAACAATCTCTGAGGTCTCTTCAGTTCGGTTCAATAATCTGTTGTCAGCTTTCAAACATTTTCTTGTGTCCAATTAGTTTTGATTTGCTGGGGAAGATGTTGGGGCTGTTTTTTTAGAAAGAGCTGAAGTTCTGCAGTGCCAGTGGATAAATCTCTGGAGCTGATGGTGGTTTGATCACCAAGGTACCACCAGTGTCTTTTTCCTCCTGCATTTCTTGCCTGAAGTTTATGAAACTTGGAGCAAAAATATTTAATCCCAGGGAAGGCTGCTGCAGTAGTTAAAGGCATCCCTGTGGAGTAATTGCTGTTATTTCTGAGGTTAAGGTTTAAAATGCAAAGACTTCAGTGAGAAGATGTCTGTGTGCTGCAGTGGCAGGGGCTGTGCTGGTGGAAAACAACTGGGTTTGGGTTTTTATACTCTAAAATCATTCTGGATTGTAGCTCTCTGCTGGCTCCCCAGGATGGGTGAAGATTAATTAACTGCATGTTTTAACCAGAGCTCCTCTGGGCCCTGTGACACTGATCTGGTTTGTGTGGCTCCTGTCTCCAGCCCCACTCTGTCATTTTTAACTTGGTTTGGTTTTTTGTGGATCTGTAGCACACACCACACTGGCAAAGGCTGAAATCTAGCATTCCAATCATGATTTATAACTGCTAAAAGAAATGGCAAGTGAAACTATTCCTCCAAGTTAAAGTTCCTTTAGGGAAGAGCCATTCCTTGAGGAACTGGAGTTTGTTCCAGGTTAAGGTTTGGTGTGGATACTCAGGGGGTTGGTGGTGGTTGTGGGGGCACTGATGGAGCTTTTGGGGGGGCTTGCACCTCACCCCAGCTGAAGGAGGGGTCTGTGTGTCCCTGCAGGATCAGCTCTGCTTCCCCTGGTTTTCCATCCCTCGTGTTCACTCCTCCTCTGGGTGCAGCAGTAGAACAAAATCAACCCGACCCTTCCCTCTTTGAAGTATCACTGGGTACTACAGAGTCACATAATTGTATATAATTACCATATTCTAACACTTAAATATTTTCCTGACTAATTTCCTCCTGTCTCTGCTTTGAAAATACCCAGATTAAATCCATTAAAAATGTACAGACTGGAAAATATGCGATTTAAAAGGAAATTTTTTCTTTGCACTTAAACCCCACTTTTCTTTGTGGCCTTAACCTGTTGCTTTTGACAGAATTACTGGGGTTTAGTGTTCTGTTGTGGTTTAGTTTTTTCTTTAAAAGCCCCAGCAGCCCACAGCCCCCTCATGCTGTATATCAGAATGTTATGACAGCTCTGCTGGGCTGAGTCCAGCACTCGATGCTCTGTCAAAATACCCATCATTTCCTGTAGTTTTGCCTAATTAATGGTGCAGTAATGTGGAAAGTTAGAACAGCACCAGAAGGAAAAGTAAATGTTAAATGATTTGCCTTTAATGGATCTCAGAAGCTTTTCTTCTTTGCTTTTTTTTCCCCCTTTGTTCCTCATGAGCTCTTTTTTGAGCACCTTCTTCCTCTCTGCTGTTCCTGGTTCCCTTCAGAGTTTTCTTCCTTCCTCCAAGTGGGGGATTTATCAGTGTCAGGGGCTCACAGCACAAAGGACACCTGTGAGAGGATGCATTTCCTCAGCATGGTAATTAGCCCTGGCTGCTGATGAACAGAAGCAGATAGTATTTGAAATTAATGTGACTAACTCCAGTCCAGCTGATAGCATCCTTTTGTTTCTGTCCCTCCTTAGCTTTCTAATCTTTTAATAGGATCCAGATATTTGGGTAAAGCATCTCCAGAGCCTCCTTTTCCTGGCTGTGTGGCTGGAACAGGTGGAAAGGTGGGCATGGAATGACAGGACAAAGGGAATTCCCACTGCCAGAGGGCAGGGATGGATGGGATTTTGGGCAGGAATTCCTCCCTGGGAGGGTGGGCAGGCCCTGGCACAGATTCCCAGAGCTGCCCCTGGATCCCTGGAATTGCCCAAGACCAGGTTGGATGAGGCTTGGAGCAGCCTGGGACAGTGGAAGGTGTCTCTGCCATGGCAGGGGTGGCACTGGATGAGGTTTAAGGTCCCTTCCATCCCAAACCAGTCTGGGATTCTCTTTCATTTCTCTTAAATGGGAAGTAAATGAACCATAGGGTTTATTTGAGACCACGAGCAGGATGTCAGTGATGAAGGAAAGGCCTGTGCAGCCCAAGGGGGATCCTCACCTGCAGAGCCAGGCTGGGCTCAGGGAGCCTCCCCAGCCCAGGGGAAGGGCTCCAGCTCTGCCAGGAGGACGCTGGGCTGGCTTGGCTGATCCTGGTTTACGGTGTTTTGGTTCGCTGAAAAATATTTTGTTGTGAGAAACTCCAGATGGATGTGAATGTTCTCAGGGGTGGAGGGAACAAGTGGAGGGAGAAAGTTAGTCATCATCCTGGCAGCAAGAGCCAGCGAGGACAAGCACTGCATGAGGCACTGGGCAAAAATAGCCCAAGTTCCAAATGGAATGGGATGTGATGGCCGAGTTCCTCCGAGGGAAAATTCTCCCGAGCCCCTGGGCACGTCCTCACTGGGGCTTTGGTGCAAGGCAGTGCAGGGGCTTTGCTCATCTGTGGGACAAATGGGGAAACTAGGGAGGAGAAACTGGTGTAAATTATTGGTGCAGAATTTTGGGGATTTTGAGATTTATGTTTCAGTCCGGTCTAAAATCCCTTTATCAGTTCTAAAGCAAATTCCTCTGTCCGTCCAATGGATGGGAACACTTCCCAAGAACATCAACTTATGTCCAGTATCCCTTGAAAGGGTTAATGTTAGAAGGGAAAAGTTATTTGTACTCATTTTGATCTGTTTATCCTTTGGTTTTGTGAATTTCTTTTCATTAAAGCATGTGTTGAAAGAGACTTGAGGTTTCACCTCAAAACTTGTCTCAGTTATCGAAGTAATTAGAACCAGAATGGATAAAGTTTGGAAATGACCTTGAATTTTCATAATCAAATCAAATCTTGGCCCTCAGAATTGTCAGGAATGTTAAATTCTTATGGTTGGTCTGCAAATTGATATCCCTGACAGGAGCTTGGCAGCCAAAGGGACAGGGAACCCTCAGAATATTTTGTCTTATCTCAACAAGTCCAGTGATATCAGTAATGAAATTATGTGGATGTGTCCTACTCATCTGACCCTGGGGGTATTTTAGGCAGGAGGCTCTGGTCCAGCTCTGTGGGCTCTTCTGAAGGGCTCTAAGACTGGAAGCTCCAAAGGGAAAGGTTTTGCTGTCTTTAGGAATTTTAGGGAGATTTTTAGGGCAGTGAAACAACAGATTGAATGGAACCCCCACCTTAGCCCACTTCTCCTTTATTCCCCATGCCAGGCATGTTACTGCTCCAGCCACATTTTTTTTTTCTTAAAAATATCCTTTAGAGGGTATCATGTGTCCCTTTTCTGTCCCAGACTCTCTTGTTAAGCCTGTGCTAACTTCAGCACCTTTGACAAGTCAGTTTTGCTTTGTCCAGCAGGAAATTAGTGAGATTATTTAAGGACAATCTTAACAAGGGACTGCACACTCTGCCCATCCTGTGTCTCTGTTAGTGGTGGGGTGTCTTTCCCTGCTCATTTTTCATTATCTTGGTGCTTTTGGGCAGGAATAGTTTGGTGTCAGTGCTGCAGGATCCCCAGGGTGCTCTTGTTTTGTTGGATATTTGTGATCCGTGTGTTCCGGACGTGGCCTCTCCCTGCCTCAGGTTTTTGTGCCTCAGGGGTTGGACTGACTGCCCTAATGGAACAGTGTGTATCTCCAGTGCAAGTGTTTTTGTTTTCAAAGGCAAGCAGCACATTGTGGACACATGGAAGTGTGTGGCTTTCAAAAACCAACCACTATTTCTGGATGCTTGAAGCGTCGTTTGGGATATTTTTAGCAGCAGAGACTCGGCCATTTGATATGGAGGGATTAAGTTTGGTGATCTGCAGGGTGGAGATTTCAATTTCAGGTGTTGTCATTTGTTCCTTGGAGATGGAAAAGCCCTGGGCTATTAAACTTCTGTCTCTGTAGCCCTGGAGTAGCAAGTTAAAGCATTCCAAGAGAAATGAGGAGGATCTGATGCCACTCAGACAGGCTCAAGCTACTGCACAGCAACCCGAGCCTAAGCTTGATCTTAGCCCAAAACAAAGTCCAGGACTAGTCTTTGGCCCTGTCAGTCACTTGTGGGCTATGAAAGGGGACTGTTGAGGTTGAAAAACTGTTTAATAAAATGTACTTTCATTAGAGTAAAGCAATATTATTAAGATAAGTAATGCTATTATTACTTTAAAGAGAATGTGTGCCAGCAGTTTCTTCATCTGCTTCTCTTTGGAGGACAAGCTCACCCTCCTAATTATTGTGTTCCTCTTCTTAGGCACTCAGAGCATGACAATAGCCTGGGATTTAATGTATGCACAGGTTAAATGAATCTGTAATTTTTAGGAGAGCAGTGAATGAGTCTCAGGAGCTGAGGAGACAATTTCCTACGTGCTGCTCACTCAGGAGGACGTGTTGGTCCTGGCTGAGCTGCTGTGAGCACAAGGCTGTGTGTGACAATGGGATCCCTGTACAAACAGTGCTGGCTTCTCCACACACAAAAAAAAACCACCAAAAAAAAAAAATGCAGCAAGGAATTTTTAGCACGTTGTCATGCAGCACTCTCTGTTTCCTGGCTTCTACATTCAAGCTGTGTAATAATATTTATATACAAATGCTGACTGTGATTTTCCACCCCGGAAAAAGGAGATGTCATTTAAAAGTGCCGTGTGTGATGTAAAGCAGAGATTTGACTCGTGGCCTTGCATATGGTGTGGATTTTAATTGTTTGAAAAGAGATCATTTCAAAAAATGTCCCAGTCTTGCTACAAAAGCACATTCTCCTGAAGGAAAGGTTATTTTGCTCTTTAGAAGTTGCTTTTGGAAGGGAGGGGAGGGTTCTGCTCTTGCCTTTCCTTGTTCCTACCTTTGGAAACATCCTGGAGAACATGAAGTGTTTCAAAGCAGCTCTTAAACCATGGTCCAGCACCAGGAGAGCTGCAGTCATGGCTGGGTGTGCACTGGCACATGGAAGCTCGTTTTTCCCCTGCAGATCCATGTCCCCAGAGCCAACACCCATGTCCTGATTTCCCTGTGTCAAGGATCACACTCAGTCTCTTAAGCTTTTCTGGAGCTGGGATTTATAAACAGTTCCAGGACAAAAATCACTGTTTTTTGGCTCCAGCCAAGGAAACTGTTCTGGTATCTTGCCAGTTGCCAGCACATTTCTAATCCTGGTGTCCTGGGGCCTTGGTTTTCATGTTGAAATCTCTGTTCCTACCAGGCTCTTAGTGGACTGAACACACAGAAAACAACGACTTGCTGAGCTGGGATGTGTTTGCTCATCTTCAGATCCACACTTGACCAAACAAGGTTGGATCGTGGCTTTGTTTTATCCTGCTACAGTGACAGAATCCAGATGTAGGGATCCTAAATCTTCAGTGTTCCTGGATTTTTCCTTCATAAACCCTTTGAAACCAGGGTTGTCCCTCTGGCTGTGCAGCTCCTGGCCTGGCAGGGTCCTACAACTCTCTAATTCTGTAATAATGGGGTCATTGGGCTACAGATCTACCTGTAGATAATCTCAACAACAAACCAGAGGGGTCCAGAGAATAATAAGGTAGTGGAATAAACAATAGGTGGCATAAAACTCATCTGCCAGCATGCCATGAGAGACTCTCACAGGAATGATGCTGCAGCTGAAGTTTGCTTGGCAATTGTTGTATTACATTTTTGCAGGTTGCTTGATCCTTGTTCCTTTTGAATGGTATTTCTGGTGGAAAAAACAGAAATAGCTTTATGTGCTAAGGAAAATACTCCCAGAAATGCTGCTCAGGAGAGTCAGGGCTGTTTGCTGGTGTCAGGTCAGGTGTGCTGTCAGCAGGGTCTGTCACACAAAGCCAGGCTTGCCCAGGAGAGATCCAGGGCTTTGGTCAGGATGGGAACTCCTTGGGGGCTCTGCTCCATGGATCCACGTGGGGATCCACATTCCATGAGCTGAGCTGTGCCTGCAGCAGTGCCCAGGCTGTCACCTGGTGTTAAACAGATCTGCATTGTGGCCCCTCCTGCACTGGCTTCTGCCTCTTGTTTGAGCTGTGCTCCCTGCTTTCTGCAGCTCCTGGGGAGCTTTCTCCAGGTGCCCACATCAGGAGATTTATTCACTTGCAGCTGGAATGAGCTTTATCTCGAGGTGGGTGTTTTGGGCTTCAGCAGCTGCCAGGGAGGGGATCCCTGCACAGGCAGGGTGACACAGCTTTAAACCCCTGGGCTGGGAAGGACGGTGAGAGCCAGCACTTCCTCCCCTGAAGCATTCAAAAGCAGTTTTAAATCGGATTAGGATTTAACAATCACTTCATGGTTTACTCACTGCAGGGAGGATCAAAGCCCAGGGAGAACTCTTCAGCTGTTTGCTTTTCCTTTATGTAGAAACTTCACCATGGCTGCCCTTAAGCCCCCACTAAATACAATAAAAAAAACTCCCTTCTCAGAAAAGCAAATTACTTAACCACAGCCTAAAATAAGGTGTTCATTATCTGGTGACACTTTTTTTTCTCTATTTGCTATTTTACTAAGCTCTCATTCTGAGGCAGTGCAGGGAGCAGTTCTGCATTCCCAGCTCCAGCTGGACTGATCCTGGGAGNAAATGTTTTTAAAATCTGAGAGGTTTGTGTGCATTTTCCTGCTCAAGATGAGCAGGGGTTTATCCTGCTGGGAGAGGCTCAGAGACCTAAGCAGCAAGGTTTAAAAAAATAGTGGTAATGGGAGAGGGGAAAATAATATTGTGGCTAAAACAGAGCATGTGTCTGTCCCTCTGGGTTCTTCCTGTTGTTGTAATAAAGATTTGTCTGAAAGTGGCACTTGGGGACTTTGTTTAGTGGTTGGACTCGATCTTGGAGGCCTTTTCCAACCTAGAAGGTTCCATGGTTCTGTGGCATCTCAAGAGCTGCACCCTGGGGTGCTGAGCCAGAGATGCCCATGATTTATCTGGAGGTTAATTCCTGTTCTCTCCTCCCCCTGTAATGTGGTTTAGCTCAGAAAGGGAACTAAATGCAGAATGAGGATTAAACTGTGTAAGCCTGATGGATGTCTTGTAGGTGATGCTTTGCAGAAAATCATTACTTTGAAATGTTGGAAAACCACAGAACATTTTTCAGGCTTTTCAGACATAACATGTTGTGGAGAAGAAGCTTGGAACAGATGTACCCATAGTTTATTCCATTTATCATATTAAAAATAAAGAAAAGACAATTTCAGCTCATTTACTGCTTTATTAGTTCAACTAAACAGCTTTTCTAATCAATGTGTATGGCAAGCACAATGCTTTCATAATTGGCAGTGGTGGTTCCAAAATGAATGAGACTGTCCTTGTTTATGGTCTGTAACAAGTCACACAGTCACTACATTGGTTTAATCCAGCCTTATCTCATGTTCATTTTAGCACAGGAAAAATTATAACCTTACTTTAAAATATTAAAACGTTTGAGGGTTGGTTTTTCCCCCCCATCCTTTTGAGAAAGTGCAGTTGGAAATGAGGAGGGCTGCACAGGAAATGGTCCCAAGGAACGTGGCTCAGCTCTGTCTAGGGGAGTCTTTTGCTCTTATTTATCTGGAGGTATTTATTGATTTTACCTTCCTTTGCAAAAATACTGATTTAATTTATGAGGTGATAGAAGAGGCTGGGAGAATAATTTTACCTATAAGAGTGCAGAATTGTCCAACTAATTACCCAGGAAAAAGAGAAAAGATCTGCTGATCTACCCCTGCAGATGTTTCTCATCTGGAATACAGACCAATTCCAGACATTTATTTTTTTGATTACTGTTTATTTTGATGCTTTATTACACGGTCATTGCCAGGAAGGAAATAGTACTCAGAAATCCAGCAAGATGTTTTTTCTACTTTGGTACTATTTATTCAGTAACAATTTGGGGTTTAACCCCTTTCTCCCCCTTTTCTTTGTCTGATTGTGAGCCCTCACTTCCATCCTTTAATGGGAACAACAAAACACGCTGCTCCTGGGCTGAGACCCGTCATGGTTGGTTTGAAAATCCCTGAAATTTTATAGAGGCATTAATGCTCATTTCCAGATTGTAACTAATAAGAACCTGTTGGCTTTTTTTGCCACCTAGTGCTTCTGTCCCTGCATTACTGTGGAGGGTTTTGTGTGTGAGGAGTGAGGAGCCACTCACCAAACGCCTGCTGGGTTTGTCAGAGGAGTTTCCTTGCACGAGTGGAATAAACTCCAGCCTCCCCTGGTTTGCTCAGGGGCTGCCAAAGGCTGTGGAA
>VZTT01059185.1:56758-70620 GCA_013400855.1 Buphagus erythrorhynchus | reverse complement strand
GCCATGGGATTTCAAATGCTAAGTCCTAACACAAGTGCAGGTAAGATTGGACTAGAGTAGGAGACAGCTGACCTATTCCAAAATATTGCTGCCTGGCTTCCCCATTGGGCTGCTGTCCGCTCCAGCACATGCCATGACATTGCCTCTGTTGAGAACTGGAAGAGTATTGGCCTTGACTTGAATGGAAGCAGGACCAAGCCCTACTCAGACAGTTTCATACACTACGTGTCAGATGTGCGTGCCAGCATTATGCAACGGTGTGAAGAATGAAAACCTGTCAGGCACAGAACTGGTGCACTCAAGGACATACTGTTATTTGTTTTGCAGCTTTGCCACTCTAACAGGGATTATCCACGTGCCATTGATAGGTGCCATGATAAAGTCAACCAAAACACTTCATTTTTTAACTTTCAGAACATGATCTAAACTTTTGAGGGAAATGGCTTGCTTGACCTCAAGTTTTTATCTGAAAAAAAAAATTAAACTGGGAAAACATTTACTTTTTCCAGTCTTGTCTCCCCAGTTTTCCCTTCCTTTGTCTCCCAGCTAACAAAGCAGCAGATTGAATTCACCTCCCAATTCCTTTATTAATTACTTTTTCAACCAAGTGGGTAGGTATTGTAGGTCGCCAACCTTCACTTTCTGGAAATTCTTTGCTGTATTACTGCATAGCAGAGTGGTGTGACAAGGATAAAGAGATTAGAAGTAATTTCATATAACCACTCCTGTCAAAATCTGCAGAGGGCTTTTACTGGTAACTCTGAGTGTTGCTGAAATTCTTCATTAAAAACTTTCAATATAAGGGCAGGAAATCTCTAAGCTCTAAGACACAAAGTAACCAAAACAGAGGGAGAGAAGGAATATTAAAGTCTGAACAGAGAGGGAATACAAAGGGGAAATAAAAACCACCCTGCTCTAATACAACAGTAATAATGCATGTTATCTCCAGGGGGGTTGACACCAATTCAGCTTTGAAAGCCAGAAAACCACATACTGATTTTCACCAGTTTCAAGTAAGTGGACACAGCCTGTGCAGACACAGGCTCTCCTTGCTAGCCTTACACTGCCCAGGTGGCTGTGAGCTGCTGCTTGGTGGTCACTACTGCAAGGTGTAGCTACGTGTGCCTCGGCTCACACAAAACTCAGACTGTGTTTTCCCTGTTTGTTGTATCATCACACTTCACACACAGCCTAGACAGGCAAAATCTGGCCAGTAGATGAAGAACATTTCCCAGTATGGTGGTCAGGTATGGCCCCTAGTATTGTCAGTGTGAGGCAGCAGGGGTGAAGCACACAGAGACGAAGGAACTAAATATGATCTGGCCAACACAGCTGGGCCAGCCTACAGACCTGATAAAAAAGCTTTGAAGATGAAAAGAGGGTGGTTTGCATTCTCTATGACTATCCTATTAAATGAAGAGAGGAAGGGACAGACATTAAATGATGATGTCAGTCCTGCACCTTTTGGAAAGTTACTATTGTGTTACAAAGCAATCACCAGGTATTGCAGGTCCCCTTCAGAGCCTTGCAGAAGAACAGAGAGAGTGCAGATGAGCACAAGCATAGGTGCATGAAAGGGAAAGTGCTGCTACCACCCTGGGTTAGGAGAAAAGTTTAATTGCTTTGTCCCCTATTAGAGGTGCAAACTCATCTATATTTTTGGGACGTCCTTTTCTCTTTTTGTGAATCTTTCACCCATCAGTTACCACAAACATATTCACACCTCAGGTTTGCTCAATGAAGGCTGTAGCATGATCTGCTGTGTTGCAGCTCACCCAGGACAGGAGTTTTTGTCCTTGAGCTATTTGCTACAAATGAGGGAGGTTGCTCTGCATGCTTCATTTCTGACTCAAGCTGGTTGACCAGGGGATGCCTTCCCTGAGGTACCCAGTGCAATAAGCATTTCTCAGTTGTCCATTTCTGCTTTAAAAAGAGCCAAAGCTTTGCCAGTACACACTGGCTAGGAAATGTAATGCATTCATGATCTGATCCTGCACCTTTCTTGAGTCACAGTTGCTTTTGGGATGGTTTGATGGGAGGGAAAGCAGCTCCATTGTACAGCTGTGCCTCAGCCCAAGGCTGCCTGAAGATGAAGTGCAAAACAGAAACACAGCCCTGTGTGGTGCACAACCCTGAGCCCACTGTCCCATCATCTCAGTCTCTGACCAGTCTCCTGTTCCTCACCTGAAAACAGCTTAACTTCAGGCAGCTATCTTAGCTTGACGTAAGTCTATAGCTAGAGCTTGTGTACCCTTAAGTACACTCTTCAGTGAAGATGACCTTTAACTAAGCAAGTTCACCTGTGCCTGGCCCTGGCATCCTAAACTGTATAATCAAAACTATGGCAAACTTCTTAATTTACATCCTGTGTCCTTATTTTTTTAGTAAATAAATATCAAATGGTTGTTATACAGATTATCTCATTACTGTTTGTAAGTATTTAAATGTTATAGCAATGAGCACCACTAAAAAGCCAAAGAGTAATAGATCTCTATTCAGAACAAAGGAATTCATGAGCATGAACCATTTACATCCTGAACACCAGGAGAAAAAAAATATATGTAAAGTTCATTGTCCACCCTCATTTTTATGGATAGCATATGGCAAGGCTACTTCAAAAAACCTCATCAGTACCGAATGTGTCAAAAAACCAGGATCATATTATAATAATATATATAACAGAAGGCTAACTAGGATTGTGCAGACTATGAATCTGGCACTATCTGAATTCCATTATTCATATTTTTTATGAGTAGGATATACCTGTGCACTGTTTCCTAAGCTTCCCTGTATTTTTTTTTGATGCAAACTGAAACCCAACCCCAAATTCCATCATGAGGCATCCTACTGATGTGTGTGTCACCAGAGGGGTAGCACATGATGTTTACTGCAGGGACTTCTGTTTCACAAAGGAACAGTAAATGACAAAGTCAGGGCAGCAGCAGAGAAAGAGGGAAGAGGCACAAGCAGGGGACTCCTTACAACTTCTTGAGGGAAAGTTGGAGTGGTGAAAACCCTTGGATTCACATCCCAAAGTGCTCTGGCTTGGGCTGCGTTCAGTCTCCTTGGATGACTTGCCCTTTCTTCTGATCCTGCCCTTGTCCAATAGCAGTGCCTCAAACTCCCACATTTCCTTCCTCCTGTCATTTTCTCTAGCCCTGAGAACCCCTGCCTGGCTGGCTCTGAGTGCAGCCTCCCATGTCAGACCTTGCTCCCAAATGTGCTGTCTCCCTGCCCAGCCACCACTTCTCAGTCACTTCTGTCTGAGTTATCAAATCCCCTTTTCCATCAGCCTTCTGACTCTTCCTCAGCTTTCCAAGGCAGACAGTGGTCTTCCCTCTCCTGCCTCTTTGTCTCTCTTGTCTCTCTTCCCTCCCCACTAGGTTCAGCCTGTTCTTCAGGAGCCCCACACCCCAGTACCTGTTTCTTTGCTTTCTTTATCTTTAGATGCCCTATAGGCTGCTCTTGAACTCAGGGCAGAGAGCCCAGCAGGCTCATGCTAGAGCTTTGACTCAAGTTTTTCTAAGATTATAGGCAGTGTCAACAGTGGGTTTGGGGACTTGGAAGTTAAAAGTTGAAGTTTCCACTAAACACATGAAACCTCTGTTTTCAAAAGTTTATATCCTGCTTTGACCCCCTGCACAAGAGCCACTTCCCTGCTTGAGGTCAAGCACTTAGGAAACCTTAGGACGAAGTTGCAAAAGTTTGAAAACAAGCAAATTCTCTAGCTTTGATTTTCAGAAATTGTCAAAGACTTTTAGGCTAAGTGACTCTTGGGCCTCTATACAGGTAAATGCAGAGCAATTCACAGGCCTCAGATGTCTTGCCATGCAATGCAAAGTTTTGCAACATTATGAGCAAATAAAAATGGTCTCCTAATAGAAAATGCAGGACATTCTTTTTAACCAGAGTTGCTCTGTCTTCTTCCTTTTACATCTGCTTGTACAATGGAAACTTTTAGATGCAAAATGTCATGCACTTGGAGCAGTTACAGTCCCAGATCTCTGTAGGTTATATTGTGTGGACACATTTTTCTGGAGTGGGCTAAAACAGTTATATCTATTTATCAACACTAAAGCTACAGGCACTTTAGCAGCACATTTCAAACTGCTTTTCCAAAACCACTGATCTGAAGTAAAAGCCTGGGGCTTGTCCCACCAGCACCCTGGGGACTCCTGGGTCTCCCCTATCCCTGGAGTTTCACAGCAGGTGCTGCTCACTGCTCTGTCAGCAAGACCTTGCTCTCACTTCACAGTGGCACATGAAATCATGGATCCATGGATGATGAAATGCAGCCTTCTGGCAGTGCCCCCTCCCCATCCCTTGACAGCTTGTGCCATTGCAATGCTTCATGGAGTCCCCCTCACCCCGGGGCTGTGAGACTGAAGGAAGGGGAGCTGAGGCAAGGAGCCCAGGGGCTCCCAGAGGTTTGGGTTAGGTGTCCAGCTGTGATTTGCACCTTCCCTCACCCTTCCCTAGGACTCCCACAGCACAACAGCCCAACCCTATCAAAGTGAAGGCATAAGCCAAACACACAAAAATCCCTGAGATTTGCTGAAGTTCTCCACAGATTTGCCATAGTAGACCTCACAACCTGATGGGATGTTCAGCTATACCAGCAGAGACCAGTACAGATATCCACAAAAACTACTTGACTGTACTGTTGCTAACTCATGTCATTTTCTATGGCAAGGCAGGTGCAGGAACCCAGGTTTCCTAAGCTTTATACTGGTGCCTTTCCTGCAAAACCAGTCATTGGTATACTTTCTGCTTCTTGCCTGGCTTGTTCTACACCCTGTTGCACATATACATACAATAGTACGTGTGAACTCAGAAGAAACCTTTATTTAATAGTGATTGACATTTGCAGGAGCTTTAAGAATGCACTGATTTTGGCACTGGTTACTTTCCAGGTAAGGATTAACAAATCAATGTGTTACCACATGATGTTCTTTGTTTGAAAAAGGCCATGTTTCAAAATGGCAGCAGCTTTCAGATTTTTTTTTCAGAAAGATTGTGCTTTGGTTTGGAAATAGGGAAGCACAGCAAGGATTGCAACACAAAACAGATAAGAGGAGATGAAGAGGAAATGCGATATAAGTGGTTTGGATCTACAGAAGGACCAACAAAATTATGTTCATCTCACACTGCTCACGTTACAGTGCTTGATTTAGAAGACAAAAAATCAGTGTCCCCTCACCAGAGCTCAGGTAGAAGCTAAGCCCTTTCTGTGTCTTGGTATTGTGGCTGAAACCCACATTCAAACAATGTAGAAACACAGTGAAAAGGAAAGTCTGGTTCAACCACCTTGCCTGTCATTCAAAGCTCCTGATGTTGGCCAGAGGGGGGTTCACCCCTTTTACTTTTCCATGGCTCCAACACCTCTACATCCAGCTGTGTAATGTTTGCAAGGATGCAGGGTGGGTGGTCTGTGGAGCACCAGGGCACACACAGCCAGTTCAGAGCATGTATCCTGTGCCAGGATCCCTGGCCACCATTCCAGACACTGACTGACACAGACAGAGCATGAGGAGAGCATGCAGGCCCCAGAAACTGGCACCAGTGCCAGAAGGCAAAGGTGAACCTCTGAAGATGGGGAAGCACGAGCCAGCTTGGAACACAGAATTCCAAAAGAAACTTGCATAACAACAACTAGCAGGCTTATCTAATCCTCTTTGCACCAGCCTCAGCTCTGCAAAGGGTTTGTCAGACCCATTTGCAGTGTTCCTAGGGCACAGGGGACAGATCACCTTGTATCCACCCGGTGGTAACACAATTACAGCTCCCAAACTGCAGCAGGATTCTTTTCCATTAGTTTGGAGTACAACAAAATAGAGAATGTACAGTTGCCTATGTATAAAAAACATGAAGGTGAGTCCAAAGATACTATAAACTTACACCCCACTCCCTGTTCAGTCCATGTCTTATGTACTGGCAGCATGCACTGAGAGTTGAGGTCTTAACTGATTATCACTACTACCAGTATGAAGCTTTATTGAGAACTTAACCATCTAGGCTTACAGATACATGGCATTTTCCATAAAATTAAGTTTTTTACACTGCCCGTAGATAAGTATACCACACTGTCATTTGCTTAAATTTCCTTTGAAGAACCTGTATTTTTTATCCAACTTATTTATTTAGGAAAAAAACCCTGTTGTGTCTGTTGGAAAATACGGAGGCGGAGATGCTTCATGCTTCACCTCTTTTATATATGTAGTATATTCTTTAACAGCTCATCTCTTGTGGCACTCCTCAAGAGTGTATTTCTGGTATGCAGGAGGAGAGAAAAAAATATAACACAGTGAGTAAAACGATCCCATAAGATCATTTCCCTAAAACAGAGATAAAGATGGTAACTGACAGTGCTTTAGGAATTAAAAATCCAGCACTGAGACTGATTTGTGTTGATATCTATAGTGAACATGCTGTTTATATATATGTATAAATATACAAATATAAATAATATATTTTCCTTTTAAAACAAACAAACAAACCTAAATCTCAGTGATCTACAAATGGAAATGCTAGGATTTGACTCAGATTTCAGTCTCCTTAGTAAAGGCCAGTGGGATGGACACCACAACCTGCTCTCAGCAACCCCACAACCCAGGGACTAGAAGATCACTGTAACACCTCTAAAATCCCTGATGTTTTTTAAGGGTGCCTCTCTTCTCAGTGGCACACCACACAAACCCATCTTCGGGAGATGACAGGAATCAAAAAGCCACTGTTGAAACTCCAGATAATGCTCAAGATAGAGAAGGGGGAGAAAAAAAGCCCTGAAACTCTTCTGTAAGCAAAATGCTTGCCCTGGGCTTTTCTCATTCTGATGCGAAAGCCAACAGACAAAGCCACCAGTGCCTTCAGTTTAGCAATACTTGATGTATTTACTCAGGGCTTCTGGCAGCTCATTCCACATTCCTTAGAGCTGTAGGTTTTATACAGTGCCCTGTATATCTACCAGAGAGTGTACCTGATAAACTTTCCCCTAGGCCGATGCAGGTGGCCATGGGAATGGCCAGGAATTTGTGCAGGAATTTGCACAGGAATTTTCTTACTTAGACTCATAAGGTTAGCAAACAGTAAAAACTAAAATTATTTGCCAGTTGGTCTTGCTGCTTACAAAAAATGTAAGCTTGCAGATGACTCCCTGAAGAAAACCAGAGATTTCCAAGAGAAATAGAGTGGCCATGAGAAGACATCTTCTCAGCACCTTCAGCAGGGGTCTGCAAACACCTCTGGTAAAACACAGGTCAGAGAACAGACCTTAAAATATCAGGGAGGGCTCCCAGCTGGTAAGGCAGAGAGGAGCAGAGCAGTACAGACACAAGTGTGTTCAGGAGCTGCTGCCTGCCCCAGACCCTGTTCCCACTGATCACACACCACAGGAGGCAGGGCACTGTGCTGACATCCCAGATACCTCTTGCCACCCCTGTGGTGCTCAAGAAGATCTATTCTGCACACATACAGTCTGACCTGTGACTCACATAGGTAAGTTGAGACTTGGGACTTCAGTATATGGAAGAAGCACGTGAAAGCCCTTTTGTTTATTGTTGCTCAATACAATTATCCTCTATTAAAATCACATTTTTTTTCCCCCTCTGTGCAGGACAACTGTGGCCTGTTTGAGCCCTGCCCAGGTTAAATCTTGCTGCTGGGCCCTGGGGTTGTGCAACGCCGCTGGGTACGTCTGCAGCCACCCCTGGCCTGGGTGCTCAGGGTGAGCAGACGACTTTGTCAGTAGCATCTACTCATCCCATTTACTTTGTAAACACTGACTAAGACACCACAAATGGCAGCAACAGCAAGCACATTCAGATCTCCTTGACCCAGCCAGAGGCATCTTCACATTCATCAAATGTGTGCACTCAGTAAGTCAGGTAAATTGTGCTCTTCTTGCCTGCTTCATGAGGCCAAGAAGCCAAAGGCAGAATCCATCTTCAAGAGCAACACAGACTATACTGCAGTCCCAAAAGTTTGAATACACTCATCAATTAAGTCTAGGTCTGCTTGCAGCTTTACCTGTGACTATGCTCCTGCGAGCTTCAGGTACTGTATTAGTGCTACCTTTGATGAAAATGCTAATGACAGTGAAATGCTTCCTGTGAGGACTAACACTCACATTAGGATGTGGATGGTAGTGTGTGAACTCTGGTGAAATTTCAGCATACACAGTCAACAGAAATTTTACTGCCAGAAACATGGCCTTAAGTCATGGTAATAATGTTAATATTTAATTGAGGTGAGTTGAACGTGCTCTTTTGTTGCAAAAACATTGAGAGGACATGTCCCTGCGTGCATGATCGTGTTTGACTCTACCTTCCCTCCTTGCCTTTCATGCTTTTTTCCCGCTCTGGCTCTTCCTCCCTCCCCAGCCATAAGAGCTCTCACAGTTGCACCCTGCATACTGCTCAGACCTCATACCCTCTGTTTGTCACCCCAGAACAACTTCCAGCTTTAAAGACCTGTTAACCACAGTCTCTTAATAATTCCACTCTTACAGGTCCTGAAATCTTGAACACAGCTTTCAAACCCTAATACAGCACCTCTGTCTCAGCTTTTCCCTGATTGGGGTCAGACTCAGTGAGCTGACCTTTTCCTCCCCTGTCTCCTTCCTCCTCCTCATCCTTTTCCTCCTCCTCCTCTTTTGAAGGATTACTCATTTCTCATTTTCTCCCTTCCCTTCTCTTCCCAGCCCTGCAAATGCCTCCCCTTCACCCAAGTCCATCACCTTCCTCCTTGGGTTTTGATTCCCCATTTTTCTCTTCTTATTGTTGCTGATTTATGCTGATGACCCATATCACCCTCTTTGTCACACTGTGTCCATTTTATCAATTCTGTTCCTCTGCTGCCCCAATCCTTTTCTTTTCCTCATTAAAAAAGACTGTTTATTTGGCATGCACTGTCCAGAGGCTGTCTACTCTGAGTTTTTCCTGCACTAAACTACAAATGGTCCCATTCATCACCATCCATTAGCGTCCTCCATTATGTCCATCATTCAGCCTTTTTGCAATTTCTGCTTCATCAACCCTCATGACTTCTCTTTTGCTTTTAGCCCTTATCTCTATACCAAGTAAAATTGCAAAATTCTCCCTACATTTCAATTTCCTTTGATTTTCTTCCCCATAATATCCAGCCCAACCAACACCCCTCTGTTGTTTCTTCTGCTAGAAAGGTTGAAAGAATGTCTGCTGAAAGCCCAGCCACCACTTCCAGCTATATGTGGAAAAAGCAGAGTCTCTAATACTGCCCCCCTCTCAAGGAATACCCGAAGTCTCTTTTATCTCCTTTCCACAGTGACCATTACTGCTCTGTTTGCAGGCAGGGCACAATTTTATCTGGGTAGCCTTTCTTTCAAGGTATAGCTAAGATCTGTTGTCTTAGCATGCATATCAAAGACATTGGCTATTCTATCTGCCCTCAAAACTTGAATACTTCCCTGGAGTCTCACCCTCACATTAGTGCATTAATGGTGACATTCCTTTTTGCTCTTTCATAATTTGATCCACTGTTTCATCTTCCAAATATTACTTCAAGAGTCATTTTCATAGCTTTGAATGTGCCACTCATTTTCTGTTCTCCTGTTGATCCTCGTTTCATCTTCTAACAAATAAAATAAAAGGTGTCCTTACACACAATACTTGCTCAGGCAGGCAGAGCTGAATAGCACAAATAGGTGTCTTTTGCAGCTTATGAACACCCACTTTATGCTTCCCATCATATGCCCATCTATTTTCCTTCATAATTCCTCACTGGGACAACCTCCCTGGCCACAGCTGCAGAGGAACTTTGCTTACCTATCCTAAATTCCTTCTAAATTCTCTCCCTTGCTGCTGGGACAGTACAACAGCAGCCAGTCTGCTGGCATGCTGTTCTCACTATGTACCCAGCTGAACCCTCACCATTTCCTTGTGCTCTATCTTCATCTATCCCATCTCTTGCCTCTCACCAGGAATTTCCTGCATAAACCCCTCATGGCAGTGACAGCCCTTCCGCCGCACCTGTGTGAGCAGGTCCACACAGCAGAAACACCCAGGTCAGGAATCCCAGTGACACAGCAATCATAAATGACATCTTGAACGTTACTGGAACTCAACTTGCTGAAACTCAGCCTACACCCTGACTTGTGGTGGAGCTTACTAAGTTTCTCTGGTACAAGACAAAAAGGCAGAAGTGAAGTCTCAGTTTATTTCTAAGGCACAACTCCAGCCCATCAATTGGGTACTCAAAAGGCCAAAACATGAATGAAAACTTGGAGCAACATCACTTGGGGTTTTGCTACTCCAGAGTAAACCTCCCAGTGGCTCTCACACTGGCAAATAGGATAGAAAGCCTCTCAGTTGTTAGTGGCTGGTTAAGCTGCTCCCCTTTGGAAATACATGGAAGTTACTGTTGCATTATTATTGGTTGAGGATTCTCATGTCTTTGTAGTTTCTTCCATCTCCCAGCAAATAAGCCCATCTGTGCTGACTCAGTCTCAGCTTTATGACCTACCTAAGCAAAAGATAACTTCTAGACTCTAAGCATATTTTGTAAAACACACTTTAAAAATATCAGAAACCTCTTTCTTCTTTTTAAATAAAATCTTACTTGGGATCAGGGCAAATGAAAGCCTGGAAAGGACAAAAATGCCCTCAAGTATCAGGTAGTCAGCTTTGCAGTTACTAAAAAGTTGCTTTCCTCTGTTGAGTTTACTATGTCACCAAAGCCCTACCAGCCATAGCTATACAAAGCCTGCATTGTCTCAGCAAGGCTACTGAGATGTTCCTGATCTTGGCAAGAGCTAGGTGTACCCAGAAGCATTTTATTGAATAAAAATTACTACAGCAGAAAGAAATATTATTTTAGGCTTCATACTGGAAAGATAAAGGTCAGAGTCCTTCCCTCTACTAAGGGAGCAACAAAAATATCCTGTTCATGGGATCCATTTTACAAACTTGAAGATTGCACCTAAAAATCTCCTTGAAACAAATTTCAAAGTGACTACAATATAGGGAAGGATTTGTTGGCTTAAGTCATCAGTAATTTGGAGATTTCAACTTCATGACAAAAGAGGCAGCTACATACAGCCATATACAGACATGGAGATAGTCTCTTTACGGTTAGTCTGTTAGATCTACTTCCTTGTTACAAAGTCAACCTGATCTTTATGTTCACCTTTATGTTAATAATTTATTTATTTTTTTATCAGGAACAGGACCTGGCAATGTTTCTTCACAAAGAACGCATACTTGCCCCTCCTAAATTTCTCAGTAAATCAGAGCAATATTGGTTCAGGAAACTACACACAAGTGATCAGGGCCATTTGAATGAAAAAAGCCAAGATTACATTTTTGTTTCCCCCATAAATGTGGTGTAACACCTGCTGGAGTTTGTCACCCTTGCAGTGCTGTGGGCTCCTATGGTAACCCAACGGGTACTCTCACGCCACTCCAGGGTAACCCTGGTCTTCTCCAGCTGTCAGATGCTCTCACAGCTTTCACAGAAGCATGTGTAGCATTTCACAGAATGGTAGCAAAGTGAAGGGGCTCTGCCATGCAGAGGAATCCAAAACTCCAAAATGTGGGAAGCTACAAAAGCAGACCCCAGTGGCAGAGACAGCTCTGCTGAAGCCAGCCAGGTGAGGGCCATGCAAGATCAAGGGTTCAGATCAAAATGACATAGAAACAGTATTCCCTGAAGGCTCTACCATCTCCACTGCTTATATTAAATATTTTTATTACAATGTTTTCAACTTTTAAGGAATCTTTTGTAGTGAAGGCAGCCCCTTCTTTTGTTTTCTAAAACTTCAAACAAAGATTTTGCGTCCTCAGCTGCAGTGGGGACACTCAGAAATCATTAGCAGCCCTATTTACATACCAGTCAACTCCAAATATTTCCCTAACAACACTTAGGGCCCGGAGCCTGTGTCTCAGAAGAGGTCAGACCCCAAAAGCACAAGGAGGAGCTGGGCTGTCCCGGGTCTACGAGGCAGGATAGCAAAGCTGCCCTCAGCTCTCGGCAGGATGCACGGCTTTGGAACAAGCCAGAACAACCTTTCTCAGGACGGGAACATGCAGGGGAGCGGCGGGAGAGAGAACAAATGTGCAAAAGGAGTGTTTGTCTCTTGGTTTATCTGGCAGACAGCAGCCTGCTAGCTTTAGCTTTAGCTTCAGCTTCANCCGTGCGGGCCCCGCCACCGCCGCCCTGCCCAACGCGCGGCTCCCGCCCGCATCAGGGGAGCTCGGCCACACTGCGAGACAGCAATTGCAGCCTTGTCCAAATTATCATTTGCACAGTCTGGGAGGCACATAAGGGCACCGATACTCAGCCTCAGGCAGCTTATTTCAGCCACGTCTCATGCTCCTNTTTTAGGCTTCATACTGGAAAGATAAAGGTCAGAGTCCTTCCCTCTACTAAGGGAGCAACAAAAATATCCTGTTCATGGGATCCATTTTACAAACTTGAAGATTGCGCCTAAAAATCTCCTTGAAACAAATTTCAAAGTGACTACAATATAGGGAAGGATTTGTTGGCTTAAGTCATCAGTAATTTGGAGATTTCAACTTCATGACAAAAGAGGCAGCTACATACAGCCATATACAGACATGGAGATAGTCTCTTTACGGTTAGTCTGTTAGATCTACTTCCTTGTTACAAAGTCAACCTGATCTTTATGTTCACCTTTATGTTAATAATTTATTTATTTTTTTATCAGGAACAGGACCTGGCAATGTTTCTTCACAAAGAACGCATACTTGCCCCTCCTAAATTTCTCAGTAAATCAGAGCAATATTGGTTCAGGAAACTACACACAAGTGATCAGGGCCATTTGAATGAAAAAAGCCAAGATTACATTTTTGTTTCCCCCATAAATGTGGTGTAACACCTGCTGGAGTTTGTCACCCTTGCAGTGCTGTGGGCTCCTGTGGTAACCCAACGGGTACTCTCACGCCACTCCAGGGTAACCCTGGTCTTCTCCAGCTGTCAGATGCTCTCACAGCTTTCACAGAAGCATGTGTAGCATTTCACAGAATGGTAGCAAAGTGAAGGGGCTCTGCCATGCAGAGGAATCCAAAACTCCAAAATGTGGGAAGCTACAAAAGCAGACCCCAGTGGCAGAGACAGCTCTGCTGAAGCCAGCCAGGTGAGGGCCATGCAAGATCAAGGGTTCAGATCAAAATGACATAGAAACAGTATTCCCTGAAGGCTCTACCATCTCCACTGCTTATATTAAATATTTTTATTACAATGTTTTCAACTTTTAAAGAATCTTTTGTAGTGAAGGCAGAACCTTCTTTTGTTTTCTAAAACTTCAAACAAAGATTTTTCTTCCTCAGCTGCAGTGGGGACACTCAGAAATCATTAGCAGCCCTATTTACATACCAGTCAACTCCAAATATTTCCCTAACAACACTTAGGGCCCGGAGCCTGTGTCTCAGAAGAGGTCAGACCCCAAAAGCACAAGGAGGAGCTGGGCTGTCCCGGGTCTACGAGGCGGGATAGTAAAGCTGCCCTCAGCTCTCGGCAGGATGCACGGCTTTGGAACAAGCCAGAACAACCTTTCTCAGGACGGGAACATGCAGGGGAGCGGCGGGAGAGAGAACAAATGTGCAAAAGGAGTGTTTGTCTCTTGGTTTATCTGGCAGACAGCAGCCTGCTAGCTTTAGCTTTAGCTTCAGCTTCAGCTTCGAGCCTGCCCGACCCCGAGCAGCGCCCATTCCTGGCGTTATCTCCACCTCCTCCCGGAGAGCGACGCTGCCTTCCAATTCTCCAGCTCTATACCAGGCTCCGCTTAACACCAGGGCGACCTCTGGCCCCGGGGCCGGGCCGTGCTCGGCCCAGCCCAGCCCGGCCCAGCCCGGCCCGGCCCGGCCCAG
>VZTT01059185.1:20821-56749 GCA_013400855.1 Buphagus erythrorhynchus | reverse complement strand
AGCCTCAGGCAGCTTATTTCAGCCCCGTCTCATGCTCCTGCCTTCTGCCAGGTCAGCCCAGTTGAGCCGATAAAATTTAGCAGGGATTTTGCAACCTGTAAGGTCCCAGTCCATCTTTAACTATTATAATAGATTGGCTTTAGCTCAAAGTTTTATTTTTAAGTCCTAAGAAGAAATGAGCTGTGTAGCTTTACCTCTAAAATTTCTTTTAGTCTGCTAATTCTTTTAATATGAATAAGGAGACCCTAGTATTTCTCATCTGATCACGCATATCTCAGCATGAAGATGCTTGACCTCCTGATGGATACATGTATTTTAAACGGTCTTCAGAAACTTCTCGCAGATAAGATCCCATTCTTATGCTAATGTCTATAACAGATTGGCAGACAGCACACTCAGAGCCCTCTCGTCACCTTCCTGTCACTTGTGCCACGACTCTGTGGTCTGTACAAACGACAGCATTTTAAGTGTTCAAAAAGAAGAAACAGCCGTAAAACAAAACTCTCCTTCCGAAATTGACTCCTAAGACATTAGGCAAGACAAGCTGTGCTTTTTCTTTGACATGGAGAAACGCATATTTTAAATTAAAACTCTTAGATCTGCGAATCATTTCTCAGTCTGTCCTTGTACCTCCTCTGCCTCTCATCTGTCATCTTTCTTCAGAATCACCGGAAATCTGTCAGTCGGAAAGAGACACCAAAACTCCACCGAAAACCTCTGCAGTCCTCTCCATTTGCCTTTCCTCCCTAAAAATACTTCAAAATGTATTTTCTGAGTGAACTTCTGGTCGTTTACATTGCCAACCCAATCACAGGAGCGTAAGTACAGTCCAATCCGCAGCTAAGGACGGAGGAAGCGCAGAGCAAACCGAGAAGCGGCGGTACCTACCTGGAGCCCACCTCAGCGCCCAGCACCACTCGCGGCAGCGGCAGCGTTTTGGGGTAGCGACCTTAATGCATTGTCCTTCCTACCGCGCTGCTAAGTGAGAGTTGAGCAACTCCTTGCACTGCTGCTTGGAGCAACAGCTCTCCCAATCTTAACCTCCTCTCTTGGCTCTTCGCTTTTTTTTTTTTTTTTTTTTTTTTTTTTTTTTTTACGGAGTTTTTGAGCACTAAAACTTGCAATTAGTACCAGCTAAGCCAAAGCCCTTGCTCGCCCCTGCCCTAAGCCGCACATTCCAGGGCGCTGAGCGGGCTCTGAGCTCTTTGCCGGCACCGCGCAGCTCTCCCACCCCCAGACCCGGCTTTCTGCCTACAAACTCGGTAAGGCTGCAGGAGCTCAGGAACACGCACTGAAACTCGGACAGAGGGAAAACTGGTCTCTAATCTCCAGCCTGGGTGGTTTTTATTATCTTCCTCCCCCCCTCCTCTCTTTCTCTCCACACTCACAGTAGCAAGGTTGTCTCTGGACTACTCCCTGCCTTAAACTCACCAAACCAGATTTTTACTCGCAACACCTTCCCGTAAATCTGAACTGAAATTTTACCCTGCTTGCTGAGTTCTGGCTGGCTGATGGCCAGCCAGCATTCCTGTTGTTTTAAGAGGGCAGATTAAAAAAAAACCAAAAACCAAACAAAAACCCCAAAAAACACCACCAGCAACCCTCCAAACAAACAAACAAAAAACCCAACCCCAAGCCCCAAAAACAAAACCAGAAGCAAACAAACAAAAACGCCCCAAACTACAAAAAAACCCGAAAAAACAAAAAAACCACCACCAAAAATTAAAAGAAAGGGAAAAAAAACCAGAGAAGAAAATCAGAGAGATGCAAAGGCTGAAAGGAAGCAAAAAATACTGTGGGAGGGAGTGATTCGCATTTATCTCTAAAGGGCTAAAACAGTGATTTTTTTTTTTTGGCCGTGTCAGTCATGAGAAAATACCTTCTCAGCCATCTGCCTCCTTCAGGTGGATGGATATTTGATAAGAAAATAAACCTCTGGTACTCACCTGAAGGACAGCAGCAGGCATCAGCATAGCAGGGAGAGGAGCCTGCACCTTTGCCTGATCCAGTTACCCCAAGGCAGTGGTAACGCTGGTTTAAGAAGTGCCACATTTTACACTTTTCTGACCTAAAGTTACATGTGGTTTCTAGAAAAGGAACAAAAGAGAAGCCAGTTTATATAGACAAAAAAACAACAACCGAGCCTTCTTTTGAACTCGGTGTGATCCCTCTGACCGTTGTCTGGAACGCTTAAAGAAACTATGGAACAAGACTGTAAACTTTCTTACCCTCTTTTACCTTACCTGTCTGTGCCTGGCTATGGGCTTTGATGTATTGAAACAAAGCACAGGACCTGTTTATAGTAAATGAAACCAACCAACAGAGAAATCTAATTCAGACTTGCGACTAAACAAACTGGAACAGGAAGCACACACCAGCAGATTTTTTTAAAGTAGTAATTCCTGCTAGCATTGTCATGAAACTGCAAAAAAAAAAAAAAAAGGTTTTTGCTTATCCCTTCAATCACTTTTGTTCAAATGCAGGAGTTTTTTTGTTGTTTGTTTGTTTGTTTGTTTTCTGGAGAGCAAAAACCCAGCCAACCAAAATCCCAAAACAAACAAGCAATGTTCCATCATGTATATGAAAATATTTCACAGAGCAATATTTACCACTAGTGGTGATCTGGAGATATTATTCATCTATATGTTTCCCCATGTAGGTCATTTGTGCAACTGATTAGTATCATGACCCTCACCCTAATTAACATCTGTAATTGATGAGTAGACAGAGGATCTTCAGCTAGGATAACTGGACAGTTCAAGCCCCCAACAGTAGATTAGAAGTCCTGTGAGTTAAATCTTTAAAGAATAAATAATATTAGGGCTCAAAAATAATGAAAGAAATTTATTTTCATAATTATTCTTAATTTTAAAAATAATTATTTTTATTCTTAATTAATTCTTAGCAATTCTTAATAAGAATTCTTCGTAATTCTTCTTAATTCTTCTTAATTTTTAAAAGATTTATTTAGAGCTGGGTCCCTGCTATGCCTCCTTTTTTCTGTGATATTACCTATGCTTTTTTGAAAGCAGTTTGTCCTTCTAAACAATAATCTCTGTAATTGTATTTTTTCAAGAATAGAAAAATCTCACAGGTTTTACCTAAGCAAATTCACATTCACTCCCTAAGAGAATTTTGCTGCAGGCAGAAACCAATTAATCAAACTACTATTGGTATAATATGTAAAGCTCACAGTCAAATGTTGCAAAGTTCAAGTTAACAGTGTGTTCTCTCCAAACTATAGCAATTCAAAAGTAGATAAAAGCCTGTGATTACAGTTTTAGCAAATATATCAAGAATAAAAAAATCTTTCAGAACTTACCTGCATGAATGAGCAAGTAATCATTGGGAAAATTTTCGTAAAGTACTTGAATTAAAACGGGAGTTCAGCATTAGCAGCAAACATTATGCAGCTAAATTCTTTAAGAAAAAATAGTCCAGAATAGTAAATAATGAGGGATTTAGTGATACAAAAACCTCTTAAGTATTCCACAGTACTCTTCTTTAAAATCATGACCCATTTGCCCAAAGGGAGGCTTTCCCATAGTGTCCTCATCTGATAAGCTTGCCAATAAAGTTCTCAGGCAATCCATCTCAAGCAGAGAGAACCTATGCTCCATTTGCTTCATTTAGAGGAACAAATTGGTATTACTGGCAGAAGTAGTTCCTTGCCAACATGTACAGATTACTTCTAAATTAGTGTCTCTGTAATATGATGAATGGTATAGAAAATGGAAAGATGTGAGTGCATTGTCCTGCATGTCCAGAACACACTATATATATATATATATATATATGTATACATATACTACCAAAAGCCATGGTTGCACCAGTGTGGTAAAGTCAACTCTTTTAAGTTATGCTGCTAAAAGTGTAGCTCTGTCTGTTCTACTGACTCTTCACTTGTGCTTGTGGGTCTTACCTCTGAAAGCCAGTTCATGCCTTTCTGGTGCAGGATGCAAATACGTTTCCTTGTAAGATACCAAAGATAGGAAAGAGTCTGACTTTCTTCTTAGTTCAGTTCAGCTTCAGGTGAAGTGCATGATAGCACTAGGGGTGTCTAGTTAAAGCTAATGCCTGGTAGTTACTCATCCAGCAATTAAAATACTCCTTATTGCTCACTGTCTGTGTGAGGAGACACTTTCCATGGACCCAGGTGAGACTGCAAGGTACCACATCTGTCTGCATAATCCTGCAGGTGTAGGGATGATCATGACACATCTGCTTGCAACTTTTTAATGGACTTCCAAACTTTGGTGAGGAAAGCAATTTTTACATTTCTCATCTGCCAGCAAAACAATAGTGCAAAACCTCTACCTCTATCGATTGTGCTTTACTCTGATTCACAGATTCCAGATCAAATAACAGCTAATGTTGCCAGGTTGTTCCTTAAGTGCACTTTCTCAGCACAAATGACAGCAGTAATTCAGGAAAGTCTCTTCTTTACCACCGAATGCTGAATCTCACAAGCTGAGATGGAATGAAAGCAGCCTCAACAATCAGTTGTAGGAATTATTGCCATTGAGGTTTCAGGTAACCTAAAATTAAACATTAGATCTAACTGATATAATGGCAATCTGAGACATTTTTGACACAAGAATTGTTTTTCTCCCTCTTGTCCCAGTTGTCCAGCTGACAAAGTGTTTTAAGGGGTTGTGAGCTCCTTACATAGGAAGGAATGAGTGACCCACATGTAATTTGCTGTAGCACCCTCCAGTCTGTGTGTTAAAATGAAAGAGCAGTCACAACCCTCCAACATGGAGAAGAGATTTCCTGTTTCTCTGCCAAGCCATGGCAGGGTTTCTGACCAAAAGAAAGAATTTAATGAGTCCATAGCAGAGCAAATTAAGCTCAGTGCAGCATGATTAGGCTGTGAACACTAATCTTTAAAGGCAATAGTATTTGATTAAGGAAGGTGTACTCCAAAAGTGACCTTAAAATTGCAATAAAAAATATCAGGAGGTTTGGGGTGTTTTTTGGAGGGCTGTGTCTCCTGGACAGTAATTTTTCCTTCTGAATATGGCTTACTGTATTATCAGTTATATGAAATACCTATTGCAGAGTTTATCATTCCTGCCCAATAGCTGACTTTACTGCAGCAAGAAAACTGCATGTTGAAAGTTTGGTGACTGCATTTCATTAAGGAGATTATGGTAAAACTTTTTTTCCTCTCTCTCTCTAATTGGGAAACTATGAAAAAGTGAGGGTATGTTACTCAAGAATGAAATTCTAATTATCAGAAAAATAACTGGAGTAGAACACTTGCTACTTGTGTAAAAAATTAAAAAGCCTCTACTTCAACTCTAAATTTTGTTGAAGTTTTCTAACAGAGAATGTTTCCTACTACAGGTTAAACTCAAAGAGTCTGCAAATAAGTCTGTAATCATACAGCATTTTATTTCTCCCAGTTAAAACTGAAGTTTGGAACGTGAGCATTTCTCATAGTGGTCTGTGAAACTGTGTCCCTTCCTACGTAAAAGATCTCAATATGATTAGTCTGTAACACAACATCTTCTTCAGAAAGGTCTTGTTTTCTATGTGACACTTCCATGCAGTCTGTTTGCAACCTCTGTCACTGTGGCCCCCCCCATCATCTCCTCCCAGTCTGTACCTCTTGTTTTCCTACTTGGTAGTTTGACCATCCTGCCCCTCTCAACATCTGCTTCCTCTACACACATTTCAGATTCAGGCTTTCATTTAAACTCTTCATTTCTCAGCCCTTCTCATTCATATCTCCATCTCAGCACTTTGCCTCTGCCTTTCCACAACTCCAGCAGCACCAGCTCAGGTCATGGTAATATTTGCTTTTCTACAAGTGACTTCATGTGTTCTTCCTTGCTGTCCTCACACCAAATACAATCCCCAAACAAAGAGAAGGAGGTAAAGCCACTGATGTCTTTTCCTTGAGTCCATCCTAAAGGCTGTTTGTTTTGACAGCAGTGAGATTGCCAGTGCTGTGTTTTGGGTTGGGGTGACAAGCCTAGAGGCATGCCCTCACCTGGCCCTGGCAGAAGCTCTGTTACCTGCCTGGCTGTGCTGAAGCTGCTGTCTTCTCTTTGCCCTTCATCTCACTGCAGTAACTCTCCTCCACCTCCAGGTCCCAGCTCCAGGTCTCTGTGCATGCTGTGCAGCTGTTTACACCTGTGGGAGCTGGGTACAAAGCAGTGGGTTTGCATCTGCTGTGTGCAGGAGCCCCCAGCAGCAGAGATGCAGCCACAGCAGCTCCACGGATCTCCCCCTGGCCCAGGGCCTGCGAGCTGCCAGGGGCTCTGTCCCCATCAGCCCTGGGCTGGGGGTGTCACATCTATGCAGTCTGTGATGGCAGTGGCTGTTTCTCTTTGATGTAAGCCCTTCACTCAGGGCAGCTGGCATGTTGGTATATATGCCACGTGCTCCTGCTGCGTTTGGCTGGCAAATAGTCTTTGGGGGTTTCTGGCCAGAGGTGTATATTGGGATGTCTTAGTTCAGGGGTGTCTGCATGATGCACCTTGGCTGTATGCAAACATGTCCTTACATAACCCTCCAACGAAACCCACAACTCACAGAGTACCGCAACAAGCTGTTGCTCTTCTTCCCTCTTGATTTTATTAAAGCTTTGGAGGGAAGAGAACTCCACACTTTTACAGAGCCACAGGCAGCACCACCTCCAGCACAGAAATAATAATAGTCATGCCATTTCTGTTATTATTATGCTGAGCTCTCTCACACATACAAAGTGGTTTTCCAGTCCTCGTAATAAAATGAGGACCTGAAAAAGCAAGGCTAAACCACTCTGAATGTAGTATTACCCTTCTTTCACAGTTCTGCAGCTCAGACGAGTAGATAGTTTTCACAGGTTATCTTGGAGTCTTGTTCTTCTTTCAGATTGTTGAGAATTCACAGCTGAAAACTTGGGTGCTCTTCTCACAGCAAATATATTTTAGCTCAAAACTGGAAGCCATAGCTGCTGAAATCAGAAGCAGGGTAAAATCACAAGGCTCTGTGGTCATATTTAACCCTGGCTGGGAGTCACACAGTTCTGGTCTGGTATTTACTCTGAAGTCACTTCTTTTGGAAGGGAAGTGAAACAGGCAAAGTGCAGCAGAAGCAGTTCAGCAGGAAATTATCGTTATGTACCAAAGCAAGCCCTAAGAGCAGAACAAAAGTCAAGCCAAGTAGAATTCAGAAATGTATTAATCCTTGTAAAAAGTGGGGGAGGAGAGAAATGGCCTAAATTCACTTCTGTCTCTCAGCATGTATAAGTAGCAAGGTCTGAAAGGCCACTGAGACAACATCAGATATCACTGTGATGCATGTAGACACTTGTGTGCTTAGCTGGGTGTGAGCTTGAGTAGAGGTCAGGGGAACAACCAGGAAGGTTTGTGACTGTGGGAGGGAGGGGGTGTTCACACACATCCCGTAATAGTCATGGGTGGTTACCAGAAAAAAAGGACTCAGATGACTCAGGGACTTGAAAATAATGGTGAGAGCTGAACCCTTTCCATGCTCCAGTGGACAGAATACTCCAGCAGGACATGGGACATGGGCTGTGGGACTATAATGTAGAAAAGCAAGCCATCAAACAAGAAGGTCACCCAGACACACAAGATCTCTGTACCACATAAGCCTTATGTTAAAACACACTGGTATTCTTTTTGACTTAAATAGACAGGTAATTTTTTTTTTTTAATTAGCAATTTGCAACAAAACAAGGAATTTTCTGGATACAGGAGAAATCAGATAATCATGAAATAGTTTATTTCAGCAACAGATGATGCTAAATTAGAAGGCTCTTCTGCAGGCTTTTGGTAGGACTGTTCCCCTGCACTGCTGTAACCTTTTGCTTTTACTCTGTTCTGTGCATTGGCTTGCAGCTTCTGAGCCCTCAGTTGTCTCCAGTCTACCCACCCATGACTAATCATGGAATTATAGAATGTTTTGGGTTGCAAAGAGCCTTAAAGACCATTTAATTCCAACCCTCTGCCATAGGCAGGGACATCTTTCACTAGACCAGGTTGCTCCAGGGATGGGTCATCTACAGCTTCTCTGGGCAACCTGCTCCAGTGCCCCAACACCCTCATTGTGAGGAGTTTCTTTCTAAAATCTGGTCTAAATCTTCCCTCTTTGACTTTAAAACTCTTTCTGAAACTTTTAAACACTTTTAAGTAACCCTTCTTGTAAAAATGTTGCATTTTCATGTCCTTGATGGTCTAAACCTGGAAGGACAAATGACCAAAGACAAATTTCAGCAGAAATTATAGTTACCTTTACATTTGCCTTGACTTTCATCAAAGTTCTGGGTCAATACTCAGATTTGGAGATTGTTCTTGTTTCTAATACCCACTCTGGTACAGGAGCTCCTTCAATAATCGGTGGCAGATGTCAGAAAGCAACTTCCATGAGATCAAACTAATTTTTTAAATAATTCCTTAAAATATTCCCATGGTGCCATGATAAGGCAAAACAAAAAGTAAGATTGGGCCTTTGACCACCTTTGATTGAACATTACTCACATTTTCTCAACCCAGGCTTTGGGCAGCTGCTGCCTTCTCCCAGTGCTGAGTAAACCCCAAACCCCAAGCACCAGCATCTAGCTCCATGTCTCTTACCCTCCCAAAAGGACACAATAATCAATAATTGGTGATGCTCAAGGGAAAAAGAGGATGCAGACTACTAGGAAAGATAAGCATTAGCAATGGGGATAGAAGGAGTAATTAAATATGACAAAAGATCCATACAACTATCTGGGAAATAGGAACAGAAGGCTGTGAGACAGGAAAATATTTGAGGCCACAATATTTTCTCTGTACTCTCTCTTTTTTTTTTTTTTTTCTTTTAAGAGAAAGACAAAACATGCAAAAAAACCCCACATCATATTGAAAAACTAATTGTACTGTAAGCCATTATAAGAGTTGGATTTGCACTGAGTAGTCTCAAAGGCTGTAGTCTCAAAATTGGATATAGGAAATCTAAAAACACTCTGCTTGCCTGTCTAGTCTGCTTGAAACCTATAGAGAGTGACCAGCTGAGGCAGGAATACTCTCAGTAGCACTGAAGTCCAGTTTTGAAAATTTCTATGCTAATCATTTTGTAACTGATCATCATATAACAGCAGCGCAATGTGTCTTGTTGCAATATTTGATGAAGATCTTACTAGCCCCTTCAGATTCATAGCAGCAAGATGAACAGTACAACACGGATTTGAGGTGTTACACAGAAAGCATATTTATCAGCTGAATTCCCTTACTTGCGGTGTCCTGCGGTTAGCTAATGATGAACATTTGTATGTTTCTGTTTCTTCCTCTTTTTCAATATTTCACAGCATCTTTTCAGCTTAGCCTGAGAGTTCAAACAAGTCGGTTCTAAAGAGCAATTAAATTCTCCCTAGATGAAAATTAATTACAAATGTACAATATAAAGGTGAAATTCACCTCACCTATATGAAAAACATGGACTGTATATACTTGAATGAAAGACATGGCACACTAAAATTCATGCTTTATTTTAGCCTTAGTTGCAACATTCTAAGCAGTTCACTGTTCTTTAAAAAAGTAATCTAGAAGCAAATGTTTAGCATTGCATATTTCAATTCATGAATAAGAACAAGATCAAAATAAAACTATGACTTCTGGTTATACATAACATGGCAAGTGGAAGAATTTGGAACACAGTCATAAACAGGGGTACAGATACAGTTGGTTTGACTTTTAAATAAGTATGACTTTTAAAGTTATATGTATATTGTTTGAGTATAATTCACAACAAAAAAGGCAATCCTTGCTGTTCATCTTTCCAGTCCAGGGGTACTTTACTCTAAGGAAGATCTGTTGGCAAACTCTATTCAGGCAAGTTGTGTGGGGAAAAACATAGGATGAGATCCACAGTGGGCAGCATTTAGCATAACAGGATCCTGATCCATGACCAAGTCCCTCCAGATCTACAGTAAGATAATCTACATTAGTGACCATAAAAAATGTTAGCTCCTCTGTAGATTTTCCCACTAGGAACTCTGATGAAATATTTGGCAGCTTAATTAATGAGATTCACCAGAACAAAAACTAATGGCATAGTCTGGTCTTAGTAAGTGAAGGTCAAATAAATCTGTGTTCCCTAAAGTGATCTCTTAACAGCAGCAGTAAGAAGTACAAGTTGCCACAGACCTGATGACTTACACTGACTGCCTGGAAGCCAGCCACCCTCTGTGCCATGTAATGGGGCTCTGCCATCCCTGTCAGACTGCTCCTACAAAAGTAGAGAGATGATATGAATTTTATAGGCCTTAATTGCAGGGTGTTTCTTTTAACTCTATTAGCTTAGTAATTAGTGGTTTGTTAATAATAACCTTGACACGGCCAAAATATCTACTGGTATTGTTTTAAGCAGGAGAGATGGAGAGAGGAATGGGGTGCACAGAGTCAGGAGCATCTTCCCTCTAGCCAATGCTGATATGACTGGTTTTTTAGCAGCACTTTCTACCATGGCCAAGGCGCTTTTGGGTGTTTGCTTTGTGTTTTTTTTTTCTTTTTTTCTTCTACTTCCATAAGCTTTACTACATTTNGGCTCCATTGGAACGAGGTTGGAACGGCAAAACATTTTTCTACAGAAGCAAGTGAGGAACTCTAGGAGACGCCATCGTCAGAAATTAACATACAGAAACACCTTGCCCCAAAACCTGTTCCAGCCATCCTTCCCCTTTTATCTTCTTTTTCCTCTACTTTGTCTTTTCCTTCCTTCCTTCCTTCCTTCCTTCCTTCCTTTCCTTCTTTCCTTCTTTCCTTCTTTCTTTCCATACCCATCCAGCTGCAACTTCTCCCAAAATTCACCAGTTTAAACTGCAGGTAGGAAGAAAAACATAGATTCTACCCAGTGTGCAGGAGCAAGTGGAGAAATCTAGAAGTAGACTTAGAGCACCTGAGAAAGATTTTAGACAGATTTCAGAAACCATGCAAAAACCTAGAGTGCTGTGACAGTATTCTCTTCCATCTGCTACCACTTTGTTAGTACAAGCTGAAGTTGAGCTCATAGAGAACTCATGTAGGCACTCCCAAAATGTAGTTCTGGTCAGAGCCATCTTACTCAGCATAAATAGCCCCTGAGCTGCCAGGGAGGTGCTACTGAAGGCAGCAGAGGAGGAATTGCCCTGTTACTAAAGAATGGCCACCATATGGGAACAAACCAGTTCATGCCCACAAGCTACTGCAATGGCACCAGTTTCATGCCATCACACTTCCATTCACATCAGCATCATGAAAAGTTTCACCAGGTAAAATAATCTTCCCCTTTCAAGATGAGGATCTTTACTAAAAATTGAAATTTTCATTGACTTGTGTGCTCTTGTTCCTAGTTTTCTTGTGGAAAGTAGAAGAACAATGAGGAAAATGGGTTTACAAAACCCTCTAATGTCTGGGATATGGTGTTTCCTTTCTCTAATATAAACCTGTTTCCACTGAAACAGGTAAGAAAATAGTAATTTTACTATACATCATTGGGCTGAAGTCTAAAAACGTTCATTGAGTTGAAGTCTCTAAACTAACAAGACAACAGGGCAATGCAATCGAGGCTCCATTTCCAGATCATTACAGCTGTCACAAAAAGCATCATTTTGAACAGAGGGCCTGCCATTAGTAGCTAGCATCATAGTACAATTGTGGTAATAATTGGAAAAAGATAAACAAGTATTTATAAAAATTTTACGTGGCAGGAATATTTTGCATACCTGTCCATGAGCTCTGCTTGCAGATGGAAGGATGTTTTTTTTCCTAGCTGTTAGCTGCAGCCCTGCAAGAGCTGACTACTTGAAAAACAAGCTGGGGGCCTTTTGTCTTTGTGTTGTCACAGAGTCACGGTGCTGGAAGAGGCTTTGAGAGGTCGTCCTGTATATCCCCCTTCCTTAAGGGATGAGCAGTTATTCCCACAGTTTCTTACAGATACTTTGTCATTAATCTTCACTGTTAATTATGAGCCTGGAGACTATGTTGTGCCCACTGTGCTTGCAGTGGGGACTGTACTTGCAGTGCAGATGCATGGTATAGTAGAAAAAAGATCCAACTTTCTGGTCCTTAGCTGAGTTGGCTTAGAGGATCAAAGAAATCCAGAGGAGAAGGGAAAGAAACAATAATTTACACTAGCAAACTACTGTGATTCTGAACACAAAGGTGCTTTTTGTGGTTTGGGTTTCTTTTAATTAGGATCATACTTTGTAATAGTGATCATGAGAGCTATGCATGACACTTCCTAGCAAAATGACTCAAATTCCTGCACGAATTTTTGCAGTATGCAGAGCTTTCAAGCATAATGGGATTAGATCCACACATTTGCAGCCGTTTGCAGTAAACTATTGAGACTATAGCAGAGGGATTCAGGATACCAGAAAGAAAACTCGCTTGCTATTGTTTCAGCTACTGCTTATGCAAAATTCTATAACCACTGTGTGTGTCACGGATCCAAGCAGAAGACTTTGCCATGTCCATCAGTGCAAAGTAGGAACAAATCAAGAGATATTTTGGATAGGCCAAGGAGCTGACTATGTAAGGGAAAAAATAATGAAGACATGTGCTAGACAGGATGGCAAATGGCTGAAGAAATGTCCTTTGCAGAGGCAGAAGGCCTAGAGGGTAAGGAGAGGAAAGGAAGGAAGGTCAAGTGACTTATTCAACTTCTTCTGCCGCTTTGGATAAGAAAAATATTTTCTTCACACCAAGTCAGCAAAAGCATTTCCTGACATCTTGATCTCTTTGCTGCAGTTTCTTTTTTCAGTGAAAGCTGCTTTCTAAAGGGCATTGAAAAATGTGGGTGCCGGTCAAAGGAATGTATTCAACTGTCTCCAGGCTTAATGCTGACTCTGTTGCCAGAACACCCAGGCACTTTCCATCATGCTCCTGTGCTAAGGGTGAGCCTCACTTAGGCAAAGTACACTGTGCAAAGCAGGTGGACATGTAGGGAATGGAGCAGCATGAGCCAGCAGCCAAGCAGAACCTGGAAGGGCTGGCATCAGAAGCTCTGATGTGTACAAAGCCAGGTGTGGGTGCCTGATTTTAACCAAACCCTTAGACAACTTTTCTTCAAGCATTCAAGTCTGCAAAGGGATTTTGGGTTTTCCTCCTTTCCCACAGGCGAGTCTGTAGCTGGATACAGTTCAGGGTTGTGCTCTTGCTGCTGTTCAGTTGCTGTGATCCCACTGAGTTTTAAACTCATTAGTGCTGTGTGAAACAGCAGTGAAAATATTTCTCCGAGTAAATCAAGCAGCAAAGGGAATCTGGGGCAGGATTTGCCTCTGCTTTTTCTGAAATGTAAAAGGCAAATGAGGACTTCCCTCTGCACTCAGGTAGAGCTGATTTTACTTTTATGGGACGAGTTGTTCATAATTCCAAATCTCTCCTATTTAGGAGAGATTTTCATTTGCTTTTAGTGAGAACAGGTGAAGTTCTGCAGTGCAACTGCCTGAACGGCAAAAATCCGTTTGCATTATTCGCAGAACTCTAGGAAAACAAGCTTGAGAAAAAACTGTAAATATTTTGTATAAATGTAAACTACTCCACTCACTATTAGGATTCGGAGCCACGATGCCCCCTGCTCCTAAGCCGGGACGAGGACAGCGGCAGGAGGGGAAGGAGCGGTGGGTGCCCGGGCGGGGAGCAGCGCAGGGCAGGAGGGGAGCGCAGGGTGGCCGTGCCATCCAGGGGACAGCTCCATCCTGGGGACTTGTGCCGTCCTCCTCAGCGGGTAGTTTGGCAATGGCCAGTGTCAGCGCACCTTTCAGGACCTGCGCTGAAGCCAGTGTCCCTGCACGCCCCGAGACAGAGCAGTATTTCTTGTCCGGATTGCTAAGCGGTGAGCCTTGCCTCCCCCTCACGACGATTGCTGCAATTCTGTTCTATTAGGCCACTCCAAACAGACAAATTATTACGAGCACACGAAGTGCCCTGGATGACCCGAGTGAACTCATCACAGCAGACCTGTATTTTGTTTTTCTGGGTGCAGAGCGGCCCTCCCAAGGCTGGACAGCGAAGGGCAGCTGCGGTAGTTTTCCCGCTGCCGCTGAAGAGCGGCATGGATAGCGCACATCCTGCCAGCCAAAGTTACCGGGCTGATTCTGAGCCTCGAGTGACCCTGGGTCAACTGCTCCTTCGTTCTTGTGTTACAGGGAAATGCCAGGCAGCAGCACCCCATGACCCGGTGCGTTAGGGAGATGGCCATCTAATGAAACAACACCTTCCACCAAGTCTCTCCATTATGTGCTCATTCTTTTTTATGTTTTTAAACTAGTTTTTTTTTCCTTACTTTTTTCCTTTTCCCTTTCTCCCCTGCTGCTAATGAGCCCTTGAGAATTTGATTTAGCTACTTGGAATGACTGCCACTTACTGCTAGAATGTTAATCTGTCTAAACCCATTCAGCTCCTCTTACTTGGAAGTCAATCACCTGGAGCCTGCATTTTAAAGAGATGCTGGCTAAGGCAGTCGCAACAGCAGAGATGTTTTGGGACAATTCCCACAGCTGGGAGTAATCTCGGGAAACTCACAGTTACTAGACAGCAGACTGTGTTGAATCTGGGATAAGCAGAGCTGTAGCAAACCCCGGCAGAGACCAGAAGCAAAAATGGAGGGGAGACCGGAGAGTTTTGAGCTGGAGCTCCCACCCAGGATGCTGCTCCGGTGTGTTTTGGGGGACAATCTTTAGTTAAGGGTGAGAACATACCTAAGGAGGGCATAGGTAAGCCAGGACAGAGGTACACCAATACACAGCTGGAGATAAAGCTTTAAAGTGTCAGAGGAGGAGCTTGGCTTTCCAGAAGTAATTAGAGAGATGATTTAATTTGTCTTGTACTGGCCATTTTTAAAAATTTCTCTCCCCTGTTTGGAAGGAGACAAAATGCACAGGATTCCTTACTAAATGTAAGAGGCATGGGCATCACTTGGGATAGTTGATGATGTAGTGGAGTTGTGTATCTGTGAATCATTCCACCACATTATTCTGGAAATGTTTCTGTTTTAGCTTCCCTAGCATGCTTGGAAACCCTGTCTGTCAGACCATGCTGCCCAGGCCAGAGGGGCAGCACCACTGGCTGTGAGCAGGAGAGCCAGGGTGCACTGGGAGTGGAGGGGACCATGAAGTCCTTGACTACCAGAATTGCTTCTGGGCATTGCTTTGCATTTTTTACTTGGGAAGAAGTGTGTTTTACCTGTGGTACACTCCACCTCTGTCACTGTCCCTTCACTCTCTGTGCAGTTCTCTGATGGCAAACTTTGCAGAGAGAAGATTCAATAATTTAACAGCAAGAAAGGTTGATTTGCTGCTGCTATAGAGGAGCAGACTGGTCTTGTGATCTCATGTGAAAAAGCACTGTTTTGGAATAAGCAAGTGTTCAGAATCATTATTTGCTCTTTGAATAAAATTGTTCTTTCTAAATAAGAAATATATCTTTGGAGTGCATCTCCAGAAACCTTATAAATAAGAAATGCAGAAGGAAAGTCACAATATGTATTTTGTCAGCATATGCAATTTCTATGAAAAGAGACAGTCTGAGATGGAACTGGGATTCCTTTAGGTACTTGTACATTTATCTGCTGTCCTAGTTCTGAAACAGAAGAATATAGAAAATTAAAAGTCAAATGCACCATTATTATTTATTTGTAAGAAAAATGGAAGATTATGTCCATAAGGTTTAGGAGACTTATGTTACATGAGACCTAATGTTACATGACCAGCCTGATATGCTTGCTACAGAGAATGATCAAAAGTATATTTTAGCTGTTGCATATAAACCTGCAGTATGCAGGCACAGTAATACCCTAGTACCTAAGTTTTGATGTAAACTTTCTTTAAATTAAGTATTAGTTAGTAAAAGTGATTTTTTAGTAAAAGTGATTTACTAAAAGGGATTAAATACAGCAATATCAATGTGGTTTCAAGTTCTCCTCAAAAGGAGTTTTTGTTGTCTACAATGGAAGAGTTACATTTGTGAATTTACTTCTAATTTCCCATAGACCTCATTAGGAAAAACTGTGGGAAAAGCAACATGTATTGCTTCTGAAAATTTCAGAAGAAAATGATGGACTCAAACTGCTGCAGTTACCAGCAATGCACTCACTGCAGAGTCCCTCAGGGTACACAGCACACTAGCAACCTGCTAAGCCTAAGAACATCAAAGAAAAACATCCAAAAATGGCCATTATTCAAAGAACAAGATGTTTTCAGGACTGAGCCTTTGCTGAAAAAAAGACAACATTAAGTGCAGCCAGGTTTCTAAGCTAATGTGTATGGCTGACTTTGTATTGTGAAGCCAGGAAAAAAATTGACCCTGTTGATGATGTTGTGACCATATGGCAACATAAGTCTTCGTGTGTGAAGAAATGAATGTCTTCTCCATTTAGTAACATAAATTCTCGGTGAAGGAATTAAGAGATGGACAGATTGTAGGTACCTGAAGAAGATTCCTAAACTCCTGTCAATTGGAGAAGCCATTTCTTAAAATGAATAAATCTCCAGCTTATTTCAGCTCACAGGTCTTAAGCTTTTTAAAAAGAGTTTTAATTATTTCTATTTCATTTTAATTATCTGATGTCTAAAGCAAATCTCTTTTTCGACACACAAGAGTAATCAGAGCTTTTGACAGTGATGAGAAGAAGATAAAACAAAGCTATTTAATCTCTGGATGAAATAACCAGACCCGCCAAAAAAGTTTCTTTGGGAGGTGGAGAAAGAGCAGTTTTTGGGCTTTTCTTCATCTATCATAGTGGCTTCATCTATCATCTATCACCTGTACCAGGGATGGCTGTGGGACATCTGCACAGGGGCAGTTACCCTGGGCTTGGAAGCATAGAGGAGACACAAGTCTCCCAAGCCTGGCCAAGACATGGACATGCTGCCAATGCAGCCCCTACAGAAGGATTAAAAGACCTTTTATATTTGCATTCACTCTGCAAGGATATCTGAAGTATCTAATTTTAAAGATCTTTAAAAACTATGTCAGCCACAAGCTTGATCTTTCAATAATTTGCATGAATCCCATTCCCTGAAAAGTAGAGGTTTGTTATTATGAATGGTTGTCAACAATTGGGGTTAAGCTGTAAGCTGATCTGGAATTTTTTTAATAAAGTGGCTATTATTTGCAGAAAACTGCTGAGTAAAGTTGTTATAATGCCACCCTATATGTAAAAACATTGTCACAGTGTTTTAAATAGCCAGGCGTTTAACTATGAGGTCTGGCAGAAGATGTGCATCAGTCAAACTCCAGCACTCAGCACTGGTACAAGTTATACTCCACTTGTATATGTGGCTGCTACAAGAACTGAAATTCCATCACAGTCAAACATGACTGCCTACAATTTGCAGGTACATTTTCCAACCCCAAGTAGTTTCAAATGTCCCGAAGAACATCAAGATCCAGCAGTGTAGTCTGAGGCTAAGAGTCTCAAATGTTTTGCATGAGAAATTGTCTTCCTGAGTTTCAGTAGACTGAAAATGTTTAGATATAAACTTCTTCCAGCTGAACTTGACATCTCCTGTGCTAACTTCTCAGCTGGGCTGGTTATTCTCTGCTTATGGAAATCTCATATCTGGGAGCTGACCTCACTTGTGTTAACTAAAGGAAAAGTCATTCTGGATAAAAACTTCTGCTAAAATTTTCTTCTGTGTGTCCTGGCCTGGGGTTTCCAAACTGTGGGCCAAATCCCAGCCATTACCAGCCTCAGGAAAAGCCATAAAATAGCTGCCTGTGTCAAAATTCCTATGTTCTTTCCCACACTGCTCACCAAACAATTACAAGGAAACACAAATCACACTTCTCTTGGGATGTAAAATTTCTGACAGAACTATTGAGTTTCAAAAGAGCCATACATTTCCTCCCATCTCTACCAGAGCAAGCAGAGCTCCTACCCCTTCAGCCTGATTGGGCAATTCAGCTTTTGCCATGCTCTGGTCTCTTGCCAACCCCAGGAGCCCAGCATCCTATCTCCAGGCAGGTTAGACCTTTTGGGTCACAGCCAAACTCTCAGGTTCTCCAAGTAACCATTGGCTGCACCCAGGACAGCATATAATTTCATCTGCTCCTGGCTCTAACAAAATCTTCAAGCCCTTCCCAGAAGGGAAAGGTCTTAAAAAAAACCCCTAAAACAATACAAAGAAACCCAAACCAAAAACCGAACCAAAACTGTTTCCAGGAGACAACAAATGGGAAAAAAAGGAAAAGGATGTAAAGGTTACAAGCTCAAAAATTGATCTGTAGAGGACTGGAGGGAGACAACAAGCAGAGCATCCTTGAGAGCACCTACTACTCCTTGAAGCTGTCCAGAGAGGCAGTGGCCACCACTGGGTTGCTCTGCACAGGGACTCAAGAGGACTTGGTGTGGACACAGGCCAGCAAGGTGCCTATGCAGCTTTCTCCTCCTGCTGGTATGTGAGATCAGTCTGACCAGAGCCAGGAGGAGGCTGATGATAATGATGTCTGAGATGATAATGCTGTCTCCCTCTGTCCCCTTACACCAGGAGAAGGGAGGTATTTCATTATTCTGAGTGTAAATGTCTCTTCACACCCTCTGGCAGGCCACACAGCAGCCTTTTGACCCGAGGTTATCCCAGATGAACCCCCATGGTGTCATCCCATGAAGTCCATCATGTGGCTGTATGAAGTGGCAGGACAGATCTCCCGTTTTCCTGCTCTGAGCTGGACAAAGCTGTCTGGGAAGAACTGGAACAGGTAGATGCAGAGCTAAAAGCTCTCTTTTCCTGTGGGTATCAGCACTGGTGCTCAGAAGAAGCAGCTGCCTTTGAATATGAGCTCTTTAGAGGAATATGAACTCTGGCAATGTATTGTTGAGGCCAGAGAACACCCTGCAAGTTTGAACCCTTTGTATTCAACAGAAAACTGTTCAAAATCCCCACCTACATGGCTATTTAAGGCAATATCAAGCTGGACTCAGTAGTGCTGTGCAGAAACAATACAAATCACAGACTTCAGGTTACAGGGGAATAACCTTATCTTCCTCATAATGAGTTGTATCATATAATAGTGACATAACTAATTTGGGTGACATGGCAATTGAAACCAAGACGGCTCCTTTGCCATAACAAGGGTTGTGTTGTAAGTGTAAATTGTGCTTATAGGGTTTGGCTTCTCTGCAAGACCTCTGTTGTTAGTTACTGCTGCTAAATGCTAATCCCTGGGAGCAAGGGTGGAACAGAGGGAACTCCAGCCTTTGTGCCTTCCCAAGCACCACAGGAACAGCACAGGACACACTGAGCCTCAAGCCCCAAATGCAAAGGATTGTGGTCAGCTTGGGCCAGATCTCAAAGCAGCTCCTTTACAAAAGCCTTTAAAATGTTCACCTGTTTTTTTATCTGCAGGCATTTCGCAAACCCAGTACAACCAGCTAGCCATTCCCATAAAACATGAGCAACAGAATTCAGAAATACGACTCACATGAAAGGCTTTAGACAAAACAAACAGGTGAACAAAAGCTCAGTGAGACTCTCTTTTGCCAGATAGCTCTCTTCATAGATAGATAGGCTTTTGTTTAGCTTCTTGGCATCTTGCAAGGGAATAAAAGGGATCTAATATATAGAAAATCTAGAATTTTTTTTTGAAAACACTTTTTAAACACTCCAAAGCACTGACTAGGTACAGATTACCTTGCCCACATCAAAGAATGGAAACACAGCTATGTAAAATAACCCTTTTCACTGCAGAAAAACATTCCCTTTCAGTGTTTGCAAACAGAAAATTGTGTTGGATAATAGTCTTAAATTCATCAGCTAAAGCAAGCATTTGTAAAGTATGTGGGGAAACTTCAGTGGAAGAAAAACATAAGGTGTACAAGACCTAGTGCACCTTTCTTAAATTCTTCTGACATCTGTAAAAATGATATTTACACCCTTTTTTAACCTTTTTTTTAAATTTTCTATTTTTAACCAGGGCTTTACAGCCTCTATCCACTCTCCTCAAAACTCTTAGCTGTCTTTAAGCTAACAGTGTGCTTATTTTTGATGAACAACAGGGGAAACTTCTAACCAGCAGCATTACTTGGATTTTTTCTTTTTGTGCTGCTTGTTGAAAGACAGATTGTGAATGCAGACAAGCAAGCTATTCAAAGTCAGCTGTAGTATGGATTCACAGATCCAGAGGAGTAGCAAAGGCCTTTTAACAAATTCTGCAACATCCTATACAAAAGTTGAGAAGATAAATAAAGCTAACAATGTAATTTAATGGAAAAAGAACACCTTTCAAGTCTACCACCCTCAGGAACCACAGGTTCAGAAATTCTGTGCCTTCCCTCCCCATATATAGTAAATTAGGTTATCTATAAAATGGAAGGCTTTGGAAGTCTTGAAAGGCAGAAAACCATGTTCGTTACCCAGAAATTAGCATATGCCTTAGTGTGAAGTTGTCACATATAATTCTTCCTGAAATTTGGAATCTGATTGCTCAGAACAGAATGCTTTTCCTGCAAATTGTTGGTTTGATTCTAGTTTGAGTAGCAGCTGTCATTCAGCTTTGGCAGTTCAGCCACTGCTGCCTACCGGGGAGATGTGTTGGCAGAGAAGGGGACACCACCCAGAAGACAAATGAAGCTGAGTTCTGGGGGAACCTCCACAATAATCCAGAACCTCAGCCCCTGTTGTATATTACAGCCCATCACAAAAGCTGCATGGATTCTCCTGCTAAGCCACATGAGAAGGTCACATGAAGGTGAGGCCATTTTAGAAAACAGAACCTGTAGAAGACACACCAGATGTACATGGAGAGATGAGAATCAAGTGCACATCAAGACATGAAAATCCTTCCTTGCCTCAAGGTATCTCTCCTGGTCACATGCAGTCAGTGGGAGCTTTGCTAAATGAGTGATGTGTGGAGGCACTTCTGGTTTCCTCATCTGGCATAACAGTACATTAAATAGCAGCATAACAGCCTTTTCTTGATTACAGAGCTGATATGTGATCCAGTGTGGTGAAATTTTGTCGCAGTATAAATCTGACTGAATATTTCTGAATTTTGACTTAGATTGGCTTAATTATTTTCAAGAATTGGCCAGATTTTGATGAGCTGTAAAGTACCAAGCAAATGAGAATTTCTGGGTGTTGTGTGAAAGACTTGTTTTGGCTTCAAATTTCTGTGTTTGTGCTCCTGAGATGATATAAAATAGTCAAAAACTCCTACAGAAGAAGTAGCCAAATGTTCACCTTTGTAAATGTAAGAGATAAATCCTCACCCTCTGTCCACCTTCCACAGAGCAAGAGGTCTACAATAAAAAACACACCAGGTACCCTAGCTGTCCAGGTACCATTGTAAACCTGTGGTTTCACAGGTCTTTCTTTCAGTAGCAATGCAAACATAAACATTTTATCCCACTTTTTAAATTTCTGGTGCTCATTTCCAGACCTCAAAGAAAATTCCAGATTTGCAGGCATAACTGATGGGACTGTATGGTTGTGGGAATGAGTACCTAAGCATATCTATGAAGAAAGAAGAGGTGAAATTAAAAATAGGTCAAATCAAAATTTATGTTGCACTGGAGCTGCACAGGGTTGAGTTAGTATGTAGGAAAATGTATGGTTCAACTTTCTCTGTTTAAGTTAATTCTGCCTTGCAAATGAATTTCAAAACTTTACTGGAAATAGAATTCTTATCCAGGCATATACTAGACTGGTGGAATAATACTAGTCCCCATCTCATTCTCTGACATTATTGAACAATGGCTCTTTTGTCTGATATTAGGATATTTAAGGAAGCTCATATATTAAGAGAAATCTGTTGAAAACTGTGATAAGAGCTACATAATGCAGGTCTTCAGCTTCACAAGCATCATAACCTGGAGATTCCTAAGAGCAAAGTGAAGTGCAGATATTTGGTGTCTGACTTGTATAAGCTCATGGAATTTTTTTCAAATTAAAAGCTTCTCCTGCTTCCTAAGGAGACATCTGAATGATGCACTTGAATGGGAATCTGGAAACCTGTTCCAGCCCATCTCTTCTACATTGTGAAATCCAGCATTTACTAGTGGTATTTGGCATCTTTAGCAACTCTTTTATGTACACAAAGGCTTTGAAAATCAGTGCAGTACTAGTTTTCATCCAAGACTTCAAAGCAAGACCAGAGTGACATGTAGGGGAAGCATACCCAAATATAAACAGCCATGGGTAAACACAGGAAAACACTTCAGTTTTCTAATATTCCACTGCATGCACAGGAACCAGCAGATATATTTATTGTCTAATTGGGATGAGCTAACATGGATGTTCCTGTATCTACTGTAGTGGTAATTTCAAATTCAGCATGCATAGAGGCAGAAAAGGTCACAAACTGCAACTTTCATATATTTGTCATGTAATAAAGGTCTGTAGAACAGAACAGTAAGATCTAGAATACTTGAAGATTACAAGCAGTGAAGAATGGATTCACTGAAGCAGGCTTAGGAAGCACAAACATTACATCTCTACCAGCAAAGCTTCTGCTTGCCCCCAAGAGGCTTTCGACTCTGAAACCACTGAGCTTGCTCCTGCCATCCTGACTGTGTATGACCCCTAAAGAGGATATACAGCTGCTTGGTCAGTTCTGGAGTAGATAAATAGGGATCATTCTCTTTTTCCTTTTTTTTTTCTTGCAAACCTTTTCCCACTGAGTGGCTCTGCCCATTGACACCAGTTTCCTGAATCCTCTGCTCTTCAGCAGATGGGAGTCGTGGTTGGTGTACAGTTTCACACATTCTGAGTAATTTCTAACCACCTTCTCTTGAGCTGGAAAGGAAGAGATTTGGAAGCTGGGCACTCTCTGCCTCTGAGGAATTTGGGGTAGGATTTGCATCAATAGAAATCTTTTTCTGTAATGTCACTACAAGTTGGGACCTCCAAAATTAATGCATTACAAACCCAAGCTATGTGAATTTGGGTGAAATCAGCAGTGCTACAGGGATCAGCAGCACATAAAAATACACACACAGTATATTTTTGCCATGACAGAGAGAAATGGATTGTTTACTCATTGACCTGGTACAACTGGTCAGACTAGTAATGATTACTTTAGTGAACAGCTCTCATTCCTGCCTTTTCTGCCACATACAGGTTGTGCTCTCCTACATTAAAAGCCACCACAAAGAACTCTCCAAAGCAGTGGCAACCAATATTGTGCATCTTACACAGCCTAGGTGGTTTAAGTATAAAAAATGAGGAGCTGCTGGCACACTGCTGTGCTATCACAGGAGAAAGTGGAGCTAAAGGGTTTTCTGAAGGGCAAGGAGCTGTGTGGCAATATGCAGCACCATGTGACCTGCCAACAAAAGCAATCAGTGGCACAGACATGGCACAGACATGTACCAGGAATGGGAATAAAAACGGAGAACAGGGGCAATAGCAGGAAGCCAGAACAGTCCTTGCAGCAGAAAAAGGGAGGGAAAATTACATTCATCAAGTACCTCTACAGATTTGCTTTGTGAGAATGTGAAACAAAGGAAAATGCTTTGATGCTCAGCTTTCAGGATCACTAAATGCATCCTGGGAATCATTGTAATTGTTATCCCCATGTTCCACTCAAACAATTAATGCTCTGCCTTCTCTTCACGTTAGAAAGGAGTGGTTTGTTAGTTTTTGTGGCAAATAAGAAATAGGAGGCATGTCAATACAAACGACGGACAAAAAAACATAGCTGAAAGTCCAGTAGTAATTATTACTGCTTTTTGAAGGTTTTAGTTAATAATAAGCATCATTGCAGTGACTCCTACCAAACGAGCAAAGTCCTTACCCTCATGAATGTGTGCATATGTGCATGCACATATGTCTGTCATGATCTAAGGAATGCATAAGTGATTTTAATAGCTTTTAAGGAGATGACTATTTTGATCTGACTTTTGATTACTTCAACATTGTACTGCTCATGACACCAAGGCAAAAGTGCAAGTGCAAAAAAAGCTATGAGGCCACAGCATGAAACCACCTTTCTTGGTTAGCTAGTAGGGTATCTACGCAAAAAAATTTTAAAAAGAGAAAGGCTAGCAGGGACTTTTTTTGGTTGTTACTTTGAGAACATTACTGCATGACTCAGCTTGAGAAATCTGAAGATTAATAACTTTGCTCTTAAGAAAAACTTGAAAAATGAGGTCAGATACAGTTCGAACTGGTTAAGATTCCCCAAGAGTAAAGTTACAAACACAAACAACCCCATGACCAAATATATTATTAATTATCTATCAGGGAGCTAAAGGGCACGTGGTAAATGAAGATGAAGAAAAACTGTAGTAAATACACAGCAGTAATTTATTTTTTAATGGGCAGAGGGGAGTGGGGCAGAAGGAATAGGGACTCTACCTTTGTGTAGACTATTATATAGAGATACTCCATTAAAATATATAAATCTTTCTTATTCTAGCAAGAAATGCCAGAATAAGACTCCACTCTGATGGTCATACCCATTCACTACAAAGAATCCGTATCAAATAAGAATACTTTCAATATTCTTTTGCTCTTTATAAAAACCAAGCAGTCTGGTCTGTTATCCCTACCCAGTTTCTTACGAGCTTGGGGAACCTAACAACAGATACACATTTGATACACATTTCTTCAGAAATTTGACACAGTTAACTGTATCTAACATAAAAAGATACAGGGATTATTTCCTTAAAACTGTTATTCATCAGCGATGATAATTTGAAATGATTGTCCATGAACTTATGTTTTATTGCCTTTAATTCAGGCAATTGAGCTAGAATCAAGCCAAACTCTGAGTTTATCTGACATTTGATGATAAATCTATTATCTTTCAAAATCAAACACCGTATAATACTTAATTAGATATTTTTCTAAGTAATGAGAAAAGATGCTTTCTGTTTACACTCAGATCTATTTTATATAATGAAAACATTGGTGATAAAAAAATTGTGTAAGCCCTAGATATATTCAGAGAGCAAATTAAGCATCCTTATTTTTGATAAAAATCTAATAAGTAATTATTTTACAGAAGTGAGGGATTACTGATCCTGGATTTTTTATATCTACATATTTTAAAGGATCACTGGAGCAGGATCACTGCTCTTAACAGACTTTCAAGTATCTTGTCTGTAACGTTTTAAGTGGAAGCCTGGAGCTATACTCAAATGAAGACACAACTGATCCCACCTTTCAGGCTGGAGATAAGGTGATAGTTGAAAAAATACAAGTAATGAAAGGGGAATGAAATCACTTTCTTTGTAGTCTGAACAGGGTTGCAGGAAAATTTTATTTCAGGAGACAACAAATAAAGGGAGGACCTCCAGAAAAATGATTGTGAGGAAGATAATGGTGGGCATCCATCCCTGAGTCTCAACTAGACTTAGAATAGGTCAGAGTCTCTGCATTTCCCTAGCACATTAACTCAGGCATAGAAACTGGAAAAATTCTACTTGTCCTGACTTTAAAAATAGTGCAGACATAAGGCAATCTTCAGAAGCAGTGCAATTCCTTCACAATACTATCAAATGTAGGTCCACTTTTTCCCCCTTCCATATTTTCAAACGCCAGCATTTCAATGCGAAGATTGTATGTGTGTGCATGCAGTTATCAGGATGCTACAACACCAGATTTACACCTCAAGATTCACCTGTTTCCAGGCTAAGATTCTTGCCTGAAAGGTATTAGAAGTCAGGAAGAAAAGATGCCAAACTCACTGGATCTTCAGTCTCCTACTTAAACACAAACATCCACAACAGTTTCACAATGTTTTGCACTCATCGGGATCTTGGGCAGACAGACATGGGGGAATTCCTAGAACCCCTCCAGAGTGGCATATGTGCAGCCTCCTTTCATTATCTCCTCCCTCAAAACCGTGGTGCTCCTGCCTTTTGAGGCAGAGGCAGCCCAGCCTCGTATTTTCTTCCTCTTTAGTTCAAGACTTGCACAGCTCTGTGAGGGCCACTCCCAGCCTGGCTGCTCTGCGGTTATCCCTTGTGATCATGTCCTGTTTCCACCTCATCAAGTAACAAAACAAATAAACATGTTCACAGTGACACATGCTGCAAGTTCACTCTTTTGATTAAAGGAAGGAGAGGATCTGACACTATTGCCTAGACTGGCTTGCAAAGCTTTCAGAGCAAGCTCTGGCTTTGCCTCACCCATTCTTTGGAAAGGGGATTTGCCTGTCTCAGTCTGACTGAAGCAATTCCTGACTCTAACAACTCTGTGTGTGGCAGGACCAACATACATTTATTCCCAGTGAAGTGGCTGCTAATGCATCCTTTGACCATGTGATGAAACAGGCAGATAAGACAAACTTCACCTCAGTAAGATTCTGCTACTACTTTATCTGGATTTAGAAGCCTGTCAGGCTGATATAACCAGCAGGCAGAAGAGCATACATGAATATGACTGGAAGGTTATCTATTCTGCAAACTGTCATGTCAACACTCATGAGCATGGCTCTGGTACTCTGGGGAAGCATTGAGAAAACCACCAAAAAAGACTGCTTCAGAGGCAGTGAAGTTCTGGACTCATATCTAAACCCAAACTTTGATAAAGTGTAGATCTGGATATTTTCTACCTGGCCTGGAGGCTGCTTCTGTTTCACAGTTTAAATGCACACCTAATTAAGGAAGTTGTAGTGTGACACCCTATGCCAGAATGCAAAGCTCCACCAGAGCTGCACAGTGAGCATTTATAAAAGGGAGCAAGGCAAAAAGCACAGTATAAGTATCCAGGTATTGGGGTGTCAAATAACTTTCTATTAATTCCTTGTGCACAAATGCCAATGCTTTTAGGACCTGGCCAGTTATTTTCTAGTTTGTTACAGGGCCCAACTTGGTAAATGAAATGTAATATGTCTTGGTCTAACAAATACCTAATGAGAGAGGGAAAAAAGATCACTGCGACACTGTACAGTTTGAGAAAGAGACATGAGGAGCAAGGATAATGACCGAACCAGCCAGTAAAACCTAACCAGATGGAAGTTATTGGATAGACCTGGTATGAATAAGGCCAAAATCCAACAGAAAGCTTTGCAATTGCTTAACTTAGAGCATGCAAGTGATCTATTTGCTGCCATTGTATACAAAAGTGTTTGTTGGCACAAGTGTAGGAATGAAATCAAACCCATGCAGAGAACGTGTCACAGGATCTGGTCGTGACAGAGTCCTCAGGTAAGACAAATGAAAGGTAAGAAAAAAGCTTCCACGAAAAAGAGCAAGGAAATAGATGAAGATACGGCAGCAGGATTATTAAAATGGAACAGACCAATATACAGGAAAGGTACAGGAAAAATTACATGCTGAATAGATAGCCAAACTTCCTTTTATCCATAGTTAAATGCCTATTATCATGCACAATCAATTTATTTAGGCTGCCATTTCAGTTTCCTTTGCTTAGTTGCACTATTCCGTTTGTTTAAAAATACTGCCCTAAGTAATAAAAAGCTAAACCTATACTGTCCCTTTCAACCATATTTATGTCTCTTCTACCTGGATTTGCACAGCTGCCATGTACTCAGTTGCTAATGACTGACAGCTGAAACTCAAAAGATTTGCTATAAATGGGTACTCAACACTGGGGCTTGGAAAACACTGTCTTAATTTTTGATAGACTTTTTACTCCTTGCAAAACGAAGAATAAAGCGGTTGATAACAAATGAGTGTCTCAAAAACATCTTGTATTTGACCTGTTGTACAGTAGCGTAGACAAAGGGGAACTCTCCTGACAAATGATCCCAGGTATTTTTCCTTAGTGTGAGTTTGAGAGGAATTGGCTCCTTGTTCCTGCAGCTCCTCCTGCTGGACAAGCTGCAGAGTTGCAGGAAAAAAAGGAGAGAGCGCTCCTCGCTCTCTGCGCTGGGAGCAGCTGCCAAGACCAGTCATTTTCCCGAGCTGAATGAAACGTTCCGTCTTTTAATAAAGGGGAAAGCCTGAAAATATCTGCAGACATAAAACAGTGCAGGTATATACCAATAGCCCTTATGGAAGAAAAAAAGTTCCCTTCTGGCTTGCGTGTTAGATACTCTATGAGGATTCCATAGCAAGAAGAAAATACGACAAAATGCACTGATAATTACTGTGATACACACATGAGTCAGTCCAGACACTTCGTTTCACAGCACTCTGATGACTAATTGAAAAAACAGCTCAAAAGTCTGCATCCATATTACAGCTATTAACCTTGCAGCAAATGTTATGATCTGTGGGACCCCAAATGTTGGTGCTTTTACCCAGTCAGCACTTTGAATCTAGTTAAGTTTCAGTTCACGACCTGCATCTAGGAAAAAACAGGATCTTAGAAGTTTGCCACTCAGTTAGCACCATGATGTCTGCTCTATTTGAGAAACAGCAGACCCACAGAACTTTTATTTTAACATTTAAATTCATTTTAATGGAAAGGTGGTGAAAGTGCTGAGCTGCCAGTCCCAAATGGCATGTACTGTTTGCATAGAGGAAAAAAGTATCCAAAAACTAGCCTTAGCTTTGACATAGGATATTACAAAATTTTCATCAAATTAGTTTTTAATTTGGAAAATATCATATGAAGCTACTGATGTAGGAAATCTAAAACACTGCTGATAGCTCATGTTTTCCTGTCTCAGGTGTCTTCCAGAAAGGTTCAAATATGTAGAAACCCTCTTCATGCCTGCTGGTCTGTAGTACTCACATAAGTACTCTTTCTGTGATAGAGCTTGCAACACTTTAGTTCTCCAGTGCCATCATGCTAGAGAACATCATTGTCTTTACAGGACACTGCTGGTGCATGATGAGTTTCTCTGCATTTGGTAGTATCTTTTGGCCTGTTTTTGCCTCCTTCCTCTTCGCAGGTCTACAAAATCTAATTTAAATTCTAATTAAAATGGCTCCTCGACTGCTGTATAGCTGAGCATATTCATCCCACCAGAGGCACAGAAGAAAAGATATATAATGCTAACTGTATAATTTTTTTCTGCTGGTGTTGTTATATTTATTAACCACTCAGCACTTTAATGCTTTCATGTATTAATGAGATTTAAATAGAAAATGCCCCTGTAAAACTGCAAGGGGAGGGTGCATTTTCTAAATTTGATGTTAAAATGTTTCATACACAGCAAGCTGAGGAATATTTAAATGGAATGACTCTAAATAAGACCAAGCTCTAAGTACACTTTCATTAAAAGCCCCCAGTGAAATGTGTGATAGAAGTCATACACAAAGTATTCACTGAAAAAATACCAGAGATTGACAATGTATATGGCTCCCCTCTGAATGTGGGTCCCTCTCAGTTCTGCTGGTGGAAGAAAATATGTGGGCATTTTTTATCATCTATGAAATACCCCCCAGCTTCACTTGAACCGCCTTGTGCAACAGCTTAAGTTGAGCCATCAGACTTTGCACTGATATGGCACAGAGTATTCAGGTGCCATTACACCACTGATATCTCACACTGAGGTGATAAGAAATCCTAGGATAAGAGGTGTGGTGAAAAGGCATTAGCTCTAACCCATTTGTCAGATGAACAAGTATTTTAGGCTTAGGTTTATTTTTGTGATGGACAAATGCAATATGTCTCTACGAAGTATTGGTTATACAGAAAGGTGAGATAAATGGAGGAGCACAGGCAAGGAAAATGAGGCTACTTCCCATTTGTTCTGGGCGCTAGTTAAGAAATACCGAACTTGGTCCAAAAGTCAGCCAGCAACACGTAGAGCCAACAAAGTGGATGGGTGAGGACGTCCCTGGTGCAACAATGGATTCTCAGCCTAGCTTAGCATTTGAAAATACAGAGAGGACCTGCAGTGTCCTATGTGAATCCACAACTATCACATACATGAAAGCACTTTTATACTGTCACACGGGGGTTTACACGCAGGGATTCCCAGTGCCATTGTGCCCCATCTTTTCCTGCTGTATGGGCAGAGTGGGCAAAACCCGCGCAGCAGCACTGCGGGAGGCTCCAGGTGCCTGTGACACTGCCAGGCTCGGGCTGCTCCCAGAGGAATCCAGCAGAATTCCGGCCGGGGGTGCCGGGGCTGGGCCGGGAGGTGGCAATGCCGAGCCGGGCACCTCGGCGCTGCCCAGGCACGGCAGGCACCTCTTACAGGGCTACAGCTCCCTTCTGCACCAGAGCTCTGACCGCTCCAGAGTGCCCGAGCCTCTGAGGGCTGATTTACTGCATGCATTTTGGGATGCGCTGCTCTGCGGATGGTCGCTTTTCCCCCAGCAGTCTAAATGAACCAATTAACAGACAGCACTTGACTCCACAACATCTCCTTAGTGCCTGAGGAGTTTGCTGAACCAGCTAATGATGACGTTTTATTTGACTGAAGATGATATTTTTTCATAGCAGTTGATGTCAAAGCATGAGGAACGTAGCAAAAACCCCAGATTGTTATGAGGGTCTCAGAAAGGATCTGATTAAATTAAGCTTAGCTAGAGAAAAGCTTAATGACTTTTATAATATTTAAACACTATGTTCCAAACACAGAAAAGTTGGATGTGCAATTTTCAGCGTGGGACTGAAAGAGCATTAGCACCAGAAATCACATTAATTCAGTTACAGATGAAGTTTGAGCTCTGGACTTTATGGGTTGGCCCCAAATCTTTCAACCATGTGCTGTGTCTCCAGTCATGGTTTCTTAACAGTGAGCATGATCTTACCAAAGCGTCTGCTTTTCTGTTCTTTGAGATCAGAGATGTTATTCATTCCTTTGATCCAACACGTTCAAAGAGGAGGGGATATTTTCTTATTTGACTTCAGGGCTTGGATTCCAATGGGAGAGATATAACACCAGAACAAGGAGAATTTGGATATGTAGCATTAATTCAATCAGATAACTAAGATGTCTGATGAAACACAGCCAAATTGACAATGTCTTCTATTGAATTTATATACATGTTTTGCATGGTAAATTCAGTGTAATGTTACAGAATTTTATTGTAATGTTCAACTTAAAAAATATTCTGGCAAAGTTCAGTTTGGGAATATTGCTTTTTCTCTGGAATTCTTCTCATGCAGAGAAATAGATGGCAGTATGTTTCAATTTCCTTCTATGTAGGTATTAGTATACAACTGTGGCCTGAGTTCTACATGATAAACTGAAAGAGTCTGAACAGTGCCAGGAAGTAGCAGAACCATAGGAAATTCAGCACAAGAATCAGATCAGGTTTAAACTACTCTTAACTCTTCTCTTGGCTGAAATGATGAGACAAATCACTACTAAGGAGAATAGCCCCCTACTCTACAGATATCCTTTCCATACATTCTGGGAGCCCACATCATAGGGGGTTACTGCTGAGACAAAGCAGCCAAGTGCCAGAACTGAAATCTGTAAAAAGAGCATGAGATTTTTGCTTTAAGTTCTGAATGGATCATTGGACTTCATACTGTGAACTTGCAACACAAACTTGAGAGATTAAATCTGGAAGATTTCTTAGGAGTATCCAATGCCAGTTTAGAAGACAGTGTCCAGATTCCTTATTGGAATATCACTGAAATTACAATTATGAATTGTTTCTCCTTCTCACTGGCACATCTCAAGTAGAAAATTGCATTAATTAAGTGGCATGAATCTCCTGGGTGAATATCCTCAGGCAAAAGTAAAATACTCTTCATTTGTTCTAGAAACTTTAGTCAGTTTTTCTAACTGTCAATCATCTGAACAGGTAAATTAAGAAAATATGCAATTCCATGTAACAAAGACATTTTTAATTCCAACTGGGTGAGCTAATGTAGTCTTTTTACTGCCCACGACTACCTATGACCAATAATTTACTGCTGAATCCAAGAGGAGTTGATTTGGATGAACAAGACAGGGATTTAATAAATTAGAAAAGAAAGATTAAATAATTGAGGACTCTTTCTGTAACTGAAATATAAACCTATCGTAGCTCTTGTTTCAGAAAGGAAAAAAGTTGCTTAGACTTGCATCCCTATATTTTCCTGCCAATGATACTTCTACAGATCAAGGGAAATTCAGAAGCCCTGTCAGGAAGAACAAAAATCTCCAAATTGCCAATATATACACTGATATCAAACAATCAGTGTTTCATTCACCTGTATAAAAAGGGCAAAACTCAGGGCCCTGCAGTGCTTCTATGATGGTTAACAATATCACTGAAGGTTCACTGAAGGTTTTAACAAGTGAAAGAGGAACAACAACCTTCCATGTCATTTTGCAAGTTGATGTCATGATATCCTTTGCTTGCATAACTGAATGAGTGCTTCACAAAGAATTTAACATATGTAAAGATTTAGAAAAAGGAGATTATGATAAATGGAAATATATTTTCAATCTTTTATACTCTCATCTTTTTTTTAGTATTTTCATGTTAGTTTCCTTGCAGTATTTTGAATAGAACTGTTTTTTCTCCTATGAAAAGCAATAGATCCAATTCCAACAATCTCTATGGAAACTCATAATATTTGAAAGCAATTATGAAATTGTGAAATGCTAATGTACACAGTGGTCTTTGGCTTGAACCAGACTAGAATGCAGATGCAGAATCAGTGAAATTTTAAATGGAAGCCTGATGGCTGTTTTGATCTAGGACAGACAAGCACACTGCTATTTCTGTTGAGGAAAGTTTTGCTTGGAAGGCTAATATGATCACAGCAGTGCACAACAGCTTTTAGTATCCTAGCTATTAATATTAACAAATTTAACCACTCAGAAAATGCAACCTTATCGCCAACATCCACTGAGTAATGCAAAAAAAACAAACAAGCCACAAAATCACATGCAAGAAAGACTCAGGCCAGTCTTCAATGAGAACAGTAAGAGCTGCATAAATCCTTTTTTTTTGCAAAAACCATGGAGAAGAAAATGGTCTTCTTATCTCCATGTTGGCCATTCCAATATTGAATTGATGTCTTTGTCCTGCATGGAAAGAACAGAAACCTATCAGCAGCCTGTAGAACTGTTTTTCTTAGCTTGTATGTCTCTATCTACTTTGACACTGTTATTGCTTGCATGAGTCACATGCACAGTTCCTCACCAGAGAGGCTATTATTAGATGCATGAAATCAGTTGGAAGGCTGTGTTTTCTAAAGCCTGCCCCATTTCTTAGAGTACTTAAACACTGCAGGATACAGGCTGGGGAAGTGCCAGACTTTATAACAGGTCACATCTGGTCTTCACTGCCTGAAAGAAACCAGGCTTAAAGTGAAGAACACAAAGAGAGGAAAGGATGGGCACTGTGAGGACAGGCTCCAAGCCCTAGCAGTGTTCTATTACACAACATAAAAACAGCTTTAAAAATCATTGCAGTATGCAGGTTACCTGTTTTACAGACAAAAGGTCTAAAAAAACCACTAAACTAAGACATATCAGAAAGCAAACAGTGACAACCTACTTCTAATTTCAGGTTATGTCCTGAGCAACATTGAACTTCAGCATAATACCAGAACAGAAATGTGATTCAAAATCACTGTTTCTCTTCTTTATCTTCCTGGCTTTGATGAATACTCTAATGTTGCCTCTGCTGGTTCAGTGAATTAAATTCTTTTAAGCTTTGTTTTGGAGGACTGTCTCATTTCTGTTTGTTCAAGAACATAAAAATGCAACTGTGACTTGCTAGGACTAAGATTGTGCCTTTTCAGTATTAATTCTGCTAGGTGTTGGTGAGAACGCAGTGGTCATAGCAAAAAACTTGTCAATTCATGTTTTTAACAGACTATTTTGTCATTATTTCTGGAAAATTGTGGCTAAGTACTCAAAAGGGAAAAATGGATAATTTCACTCAAACAAACTTACCAAGTGAGTTGCAAATGGTAAAAAGCAATAAATAGGAGCACAGTGTATTTCTTATGGCTGTGGCTGCATAATGGATCAATCTCATTCCCAGGCAATGATCTGATGATGCATATGCACTGCCACAATAGCTACATTGAAATTGCACTGCTTAAAAAATACTTTTCACAAATCTGCTTCACATAAAATACATTTGAGAGGGAATTGATTGATCTTGTGAATAGGGCTGAGTTAATTTTGAGACTTAAAATGGTTGGCAGCATTCCGAGAAGAGTTAGACTCACAGATTTCTCTGCAATATTCTTATCTGCAGAGCAGTGCCGAAGATTTCTGAAAAAGAAATCATCTTCATCAGCAGAGAAAATTGCATACAGGCACTGTGATGAATGTTCTTAATCAGAAAGGTATCTGTAACACACGGGTGTTTCTTAAGTTGCAAAGTCAGCATGTTGACATTCAAGTGAGATTTAACTCTTAGTTATATGTTACTTAGTTTCCAGCAGGGAGAGAAAGTAGGAAAAACCTCACAAAGATAAAAAATCTACTGGACTGCAATAATAACAATAACAACAACAACAATAATAACATGTGCCTAGAGTATTGATCTCTGTCTTTTTAAGCTTTGCAGTTTTTATTTATAACATTGCCTAACACATTACAAACTCTTAAGACACACAAAAATAGTCTGGGCTGAAAAATGTGCTATTAGATGATAGCGAGTCATGGGGAAGACTACTGGAATGCAAGGCTCTTCAGCTAAATCACCCCTGTTCTTACAAGGTATCCAGCATAAACAGCCAGAGCTGTAAGAGCTGTTTGATCTGGAAGGCAGATACTCTCAGTTTTGTAAGAAAGGGGCTGGAGACCCATTTGCAGATGAAAGGAATTTGAAAACTGGAATTCCCCTCCAGAAAAAGGAGAAAAAATTAACTGAGGTAAAAAAGATTCTTGGGCATGTCATTGATTTATGCTAACAACAAAATTAAACACAGTGAAGTGGGTGCTTGTGGGCATTAGCAGCATGTGTCTTCACTTGGTTTAGACCACAGATACCTTAATGCCTTGTTTAGAGTTTATCTTGGCTTTGACAGTGATTTACAGAGCAGAGACAAGATCAGGGGAGAGACATCAGGGCAGCAGTGAATGTGGATTTTAGGGAGAACTAGCAGGCACAGATTTGTAGTTCCTGTAACTGAAACTGCCATCATAGTAAGAGGGGTATCAACAAAAGTGTGAAACGTCAGAGTGAGGAAGGGAGTGTGTACAACCCTACAACACCAGTCCTCTGACAGAATTGGATACTTACTATTTCCTTGTGAATAGAATGAAATAAATTTGGAATGATGGGTACAATGAACTAAGAATCTCAAAGTGACAGGTGGATATTACCAGGATATTACCTGAATTTAGCTCAGTAGATGCAAGTTGTGAGAGGAAAGGCTGAATGGGCCCCAGGAGCCTAAATCTGTCTTGGTGTCTAGTGTTACCTGTGGAGGGGTGCTGGAAAAGAACAGAGGGTCTCATTTCTTTACATCTCCTCAAGTTATCCTAGACATTCAGATTGTCTCTGAACCTAAGTTATAGAAGAAAGGAAGAAAACAGACAACAGAAGTTTTGAGCACCACTTTAGACATGTACCACAAAATATGTACTAATAAGGCAGGTTATAATTTAATTTTGCAACTGTAGGGACATGAACAAATCTTTTGGGGCTTGGTTCATTATGCATGTACAGCTTCAGGGCTCTCCATTCTGTATAGGTGTGCTTACCTATGTACAAGATGAAAATTAAAGGAGCTGTTTATGTCACTAAAACCAGAACATGTTGTCCCTGAAAGGCGAGAGAACGTCTTCTCTTATATCTTGCCAAACCACAGAGCTGCTGCTTTTTGGTGTCAAATTATCTGACTGTGCTTTACTTCTCTGTGCTGTATCTCCTTTATCTTCCTGGCAGACATCTTTGCAATTTTATTAGTATTTGCATAAGTGAACATTGTCTTGCACAAATGGTTCCTGTGGAATGTATGCAGTAGCTTTATTTTTCTTGGTAAAGTATAAGCATTAGCAACTGAGGTGACTTATATGTTAAGTCCTTACATTTGAGATGTAATTAGATTATACAGGGAAATACTTGTACTGGTAATTGCTCTCCTGTTCTTAACTTCCAGGAATAATATTTTAAATATACATATTTATATATAGATGTAAACTATAAACATGTATTTCAAAATATAGATATGTAGTATCAGTATCTGAAGGGTTGTTTTTTTGTATGAATATGTCAAAGTCTAGCTTTGCT